>PPHD01009842.1:0-17265 GCA_002909625.1 Bambusicola thoracicus | reverse complement strand
ATTTCCCCCCCCCCCCCCCCCCGCCCTACCTTTCTTTCTTTCTTTTTTTAAACCTCTGTTTCTTCAACTGCATAACCATGAAAACAGGCACAGATCACTACATTGCATTGCTGGAACTGTTGCTGACAGTCAAACCATTTCATATATAGTTAGTCCAAGGCTTAATACTAACATTCCCATGGCAAATCACACAGACCTTTCTCAGAATATGATGCTTTACTACAAGGCCCTTTACTTAAATAAATCAAGACTCGCAATGTTTTCAGTCATCTTAACTCCATGAAGAATAAGGTGGTATTTCAAACAGCAATGACTCATTCCATTTAGTTCTTTATGAATTGAAGTCAGTAATTTAAACCAGAAGCCAGCATCCAGATAGCAAATATAAGGCTTTAATTCACATTCAAACAAGTAACAGCAGTACCTTGGGCCAAAGAGAAGAAAATCCACTTATATCCAGAGAAAACAGTGAGCACTTCATTGATGCTTCAAGCAGCACACACAAAGTTCAGCACAGGCCAAAGACCAAGTGATGTGATGCAATCCACCAGCAAGGGGAAGGATCTCATGGTCAATAAGCTGCCTAATGTCGACATCTATATTATAGCTTACTGTGCAACATGGAGGTTAACTACCAAGGTTAATTTCCAAAGATCACGAACATTTTCTCAATTGCAAAACAGAGGTTAAAAAAGGAAAAAAAGAAAAGTTTGCCTAGAACGGCAGGAGAACACAGCGATGCCTAGAGAACAGTCTGAAACAATACTCAAAATCTCTAGTAGTGCCTTAATTTCCCATGCTACTCCCCTTCCAATGGTATTTCAAAAGACAATATGTTCCTAAGAAGAATACTGAACCACCAGAGCATATGCTTTAACCATCTCTTGAAAGCCTGTCACGTGGATTTTGGGTATCTCTGACAAGCTATTGCTTAGATGCACATAGATGTTGGAAGATGCTCATCCTTTCCTCCACACTAACAGCTTTTATGATGGTCCAGCAGAACCTTTGAGTATTAATTTGGAAACAAAACTATATTGGTACATTTATTGGATACCTTCCTTCCCTTTTCAAAGAAGAGTTTGTTTCCCGTTCAAGCTCTTTTGATTAAAAAAAAAATAAATACGTGCATCCCTCTTCACTCCTAGTCAAGGGAGAGTTTTAATTAATACAGGAATACATCAAAATGAAGTTCCAAAGGATCGATGTGAAGAACAGGGAGCTACTACCTAACTCCTGAATTCAGTTTTTGGAAGCACAATACTAGTACTGTGTTAGAGAGCCTACACTTAAGGTGTAAATGTACTAGAAAGTAATTTTGTCCCATTTACCTTTTCCATTAGAGGCTGAGAACTCTGCATTCTGTAGTACCTGCAAGTATTTTTTATCTTCTGCATTGTCAGTCTTGTTACATTTCATATACATGAATATAAAAAACAGAGCTTTCAGATTTTGCCCAGTGTACAAAGTGAAAAGGAAGGGGCAGTCCATGTCCATACATATATGAAGTATGAACAAGGAAAACTTTTTCAAAAGACAAGCGTTGCAAGTTGATTTACACTTGTTAGCTCTTTTCAAGTGAGTTTTAACGAAAGTAACATGTAACATCAGGTTTTTTTGTATATATACTGGAGACAAAAGTTCAAGTGTTTCTTAAGCTTTGCAAATTTTTTTTTTTTTTTTTTTTGTAAATCAAACTTATTAAGCCAAAATTAATAAGGCACTAACTGGTATATTATTCAGCAGTTATACCAGACCAAATTCAGGGAATTATAGAATGGCTTCAGTTGGAAGAGACTTCAAGGATCATCAAGCTCCAACCCCCCTGCTGCAGGCAAGGCTTGCCAACCTCCATATCTAATACAAGGTGCGGGTGCTCAGGGTCTCAGCCACCCTGGCTGTTAAAAATGAGAAAAGTGTTTCAGGGTTTCTACTCAAGTTTTGGCCTTCATCAATTAAAATTATTCCAAGTTGTTATATATAGAGAAACTTTTTTCTTTTTAGCTCCACCTTACTGCATAAATAGTTGTTTTTATTCATTATTCTTATGCACTGTAGAACAAATCAGTTCCTTCCATTTGGGTAAAAACTACCTGCAAAATGCTCATAGCACTCCAAATCCAGGATTTAATTCTGTGCAACTGTACTGATTATGTTTACTCTCTTCATATATGGAGAGAGAAAAAAATGAAAACTAGAAAAAAAAGCAGAAAAAGCAGTTCCACAAGGTGAGATTTGTTAGCAGAATATTCTGCAGTATCACACACATAGGATGAATCTACTTTTTCCAAACTGAAGACCTCATCAGTTAGCAAAACATATGGAAAAAAATTGTGTCACTTCATTCACTTGCAAATTATATAATTTCACATCACAGTAAAACAATAAGGGGAGAGCAAAGGAAAAACATCTTATAAAACTCTAAAATGTTTATGAAAATATTCTTAATCTCAAAGTTTTGAAGGAAAAAGCTGAGAAGACACTTCAGAAATCACGTACTTCTTACCTACCTTGTCTTTTTTATCTTGCCTGGCATATGGAAAGCATGGAATTACTGCAGTGACTCTGGAGGATGATGCAATCTTGCAAGCATTGATCATGATGAGCAGTTCCATTAAGTTGTCATTTATTTCTCCACAGCCACTCTGGATAATATACACATCTTCTCCTCTCACACTTTCACCAATCTCTACACTGAAAGAGTAGAAGATGGCCATTCAATCACTAGAATTACACGAAGAGCATTATTAAAGGACAGACAAACAGTTTTATTTTAACAAACATTTGTAGGTTTATACCCAATTAGAATAAGATTTGGGTTTTTTAAAAACATAGGTTTGGACAATTTCCCCTTGACACAAAGCCTATTTCAACAGAAGTCAGTCTGAAATGTACTTCAGCCTAAAAATAGAGCTTTATTTTCTATTATAAAGACATAAGTAAATTCAAGAAATCATTGCATTTTAGAAGACAAAAAGTATCAAATTCTCCTTGAAAAAAATACCAGTTTTAGAAGTTAAAAGGCACACTGTGATAACTAAGCAAGGTATTTAAAACAGAAAAAAAGAAAACCTTAGCAAAAAGCTAAGATGCTTGTTCATCAACAGCTCAATACAACCCAAAACTTAGCACATTTTGTCAGCTGCTCTGTTTGTTCTATGTGAGCTCATGTACTCAAGCTTGCATCAAGGAGATACTTTACTCTTCTATGGATTTCAAGAAAATTCAAACAGAGCAGTGGAATATGAATTCTTTTCCCACTCTAGATCAAATCAAGAGAAATCTACCATTGAACCATACTCAATTTTCACACCAGTTACTCCAAGAATTACTCACATAAGTAGCAGACTAACCTCCATTTTCTTCTGATTCCATGCAAAATACACAGAAAATATACAGACAGACTTCCAAAACGAGGCAATCAGATCTTTCAAACCCATGCTACCATAAGTTCACTGAAAGTTAAACATCTTGGGCCCTTATTTGAAAGGTTAACTATTGACCCAAGACAGAAATAAGCAAAAAGCTCTAGCTGGAAGCCATCCAAATGGTCCAGATATTGGTAAAATGGTTTCTCTTACACATTCTTCGCTATGAGGCTTGTTCTAGTCAAGCATAGTCCAAACAGATTTAGTTTATCAGCTTCCAGGATGCTGTACAAGATTATTAGCTTTTTGTAGCTGCAGAACACAAAGGAATTTACCACTTAAGAACATCTTAATGACACACAAACATATGATTTATTACCATCATGATAGTTAAGTGCAGTATGACTAGTCACATTCTGAAAGCTGCCACAAAGTACCTGTCAGAAAGAGAATGCCTGTCCCTTTGAAGGTGTGCAAAACAGAGTAAAATTAAACCGCCGCAAACAGACTGTGCTGATTTAAGTAGCAGCCATTATTTTGTTTCCCCCTCATTGAGCAATGTGCAGCTTCATGCTGAGCACTGAAAGATTGAGTCTTGTGGAAAATACATGTGGTCATGCAATTAAAGACAGTGTCATAAACCAGATGCAGAAGGTAATATACAAGCACCCTTCCTTCATAGCCATGTGATCTGGGTGCTTTATTTTGCAACCCTAACTCCAAATCTAACTTCTGGTCCATCTTCCTCCTGACTACTTGAATCTACTTTACTATCCAATCTCATACTTGAGCCTACCCTATTATCCATACCCATTCAGTTGTAGCCTGTGACTCCTTGAGTTAGTCGTGGCTCTCTCCTAATTTAATCTATTTATCTCTCCAATTACATATTATTCTTCAACTTCCTTGACTCTTATCCCGATTGTTCAGTCTCTGCCTCACTGCACTCTTTTTCTCTCAGTTTTTATTCAAAGCAATGTGTTTTCATTTTCACTTTACCTATTATACCATCAAGATGGCCACAAAGATCACGAAAGAGAGAATGAGTGGCTCCTTGCTCTCAGCTCTTGTACTCTCAAAACAATTTATAAAAAGAACCTCTCCATCTCATTAACGTAATAAATTTTTGCCTAAGGATGTTACCAACACAATTTCTTACAGCCAAATGAAAACAGTACATCAAGTAAAGATAAGGACCTCTGGGAGGACAAAGATAGTAACAGCGCCATCTTCAGATAGCTCAGTGGTAGCCTCTCCAGTCTTTTGAGGCTCCCATCAAGGCAGAGAGATTAAACTTTGTGGATATACAACTGTTACACACTGTTGGTTGTTTTTTTTTTTCCTGTGAACTCTATTCAGAGAAAAGTTTTTAAAGTATTTCTGGAATTTTAAATATTTTTCTAGCTTGATTTTTATTCAACACAATTTAAGTTCAGACAGAAACTAGAGCATCTAGTTCCAAGACCAGAAGAAGCTGTTGGCATTAATTAGAAGCCCTGTGCAAAGCAGATCTGTTGGAGTACCAGTGGTCCAATTCCCAGATTAAACAAAATTAAGAAACCTGTCATTTCTCCTCACCTCAGAAATTCAGCTATGAGTAAAGCATTGACCCATTAGCTTGCATATGCAACTTTACTCACCATTGGTCATTATGGCTACTATGAGGCTTAAAAAAAAAATTATCACTTGCTTTTAGCAGTTTTGTGCAAGTGCCAAGTCAAGTGCTGTCACATATCAAACCTTTGGAATAGGTTTGAAGAAGACCACCAGCATACAGCAGAAGCTCTATGACAGATGTTTCAACTCAAGACTGTGAAATTACACTTCTGTTCTTGATAAACCTTCTGTTGATTGATAAATTATTCTGACAAATAATATGATTTTTCTGATGAAAATTCTGATATTCTGATAAATTTTCTGTTAACCTAGGAACCACTACAAAAGAGAAGTTGAAAGCAATAAGGAAAATACTGCCAGTTCTATAGGAGAATTTTACTGGAGTGACAAAGAATGGCAGTACACAATTTTAGTACGTGCAGGAAAAAAAATGTAAGCAGTAATTTCCTAGATGCGCTATGTAATAGGAACAAGCTTTGCTGAAAAGCAAAAATATATGATTTCAATGTTCATTATATACACAAAGAACACTGAATTTGTAACACACTGAAATGTTTACTCCTTTAAAACAGTCATTTCCAAGCACCCCACTAAGAAATAACAAGTTTCAAAAGGGAAGGGAACATATTTTGAGATAAATATATATCTGGTTGATAGAACAGCCCTGAAGTGATGCTTCTTCCACTGTCATTAACCACAATCTTTCCAATGCCCTTGGGTTTGGGATAACTTTTTCATCTTGTAAACAACTTAGAAAATAAAAGTGTCACTACTTCATCTCTTGGTGCATTTCTGAATTTTTTGTTTATGTTTTTCAGGTCAAAATGACATACATACTCGGCACACAGAAATGTAAGCTTATATATTTACATATATATAAATATAGATATTTCCTCATGGACACGGAAGGTACGTGCAGATTAAAATAAATCAAGTTTAAATTTAAATTTGTATATAGCACTCAGGAGCTATCTAATTATAGCTCCCAGAGAACAACAACGTAATCATTGCACAAATCTCCTCCCAATCAACTGGAGATGACAACAGATTATTATCTCTCACCGTTTACCTTCTTAAAGTCGGGCACTGAGAGCTATTGCCTAGGCTCAACCAACTGCCGCTTATCTCTACTATTTTAAAATTGTTATTATTTGTTTTTAAACACTCAGGTCTGAACAGGCAGACAATAAGACACTATCAACTACAGTATCAAATATTGTATCACATATCTTAAATGTCTATTAAAGACCATAAGCTAGCAGCAGGCATCCTCACACTCATTATTATATTAGCATTGCTACTGGATTTCATTTCAGCTATCTGTATCATGACCTAATTAACTGTCAATACACTTGGGGATGTTGTTTAAACAATTTCCCATAGTGAGGGCACAGAGGAAGGACAGAAGAACAAGCTATTGCCTCATGATTACAAGCTGTTTGTTTTATGCAACTGAATCAAATTCAACTATTTGGCAACAGTTTACATAATCTTTTCATTCAAGAAGAGTAAACAGAACCTGTACATTAAAAGCCCTGAAATCACCTAATAGTGTTTTAAAATAAGAACTACACAGATTAATAGCCCACAAAGTTAAGTGTATTTGACCCAGCTGCATGGAATCCACAAGCACATGCTGCTAACCAGGAAAGATGACTGCAAGACATGAAATAATAAAAAACAACTTTGAGTGTTGATACCCATTTTCGTCTCATGATGACTGATTCCAGAGCTCAATTTAATAAGCAGGAACTTAGGCAGACTTTTAACCATACGTTAAGGATAAGCTTTGAGAATTGCTTATATACAAAACATGGAAATGGCTGAAACATTCATAAAGCAAAATTCAAACCTGGGATAACAGCAGGCTGAGCTGTAGTACACTCTCAACTGAACTAATAGAACTGGGAATTTTAAATTTGTACCTCGTAACTCAGAAAGACATTGCAGGGAAAGTAAGTATGCGCTATACTAAATGGGTAAATAGTACCAGACAATGGCTAGGATTCAGTCAAAATCAAAATCATGCAGTTAAGGGGCTCTGTGTACTTCCTAAGAAGAAAATATAACAGCAGATGAGATTTCTAGTGATGAATTAAGTTTTGTCAAGCAACTTAGGTGCCAATAAGATAGCTCTGTACTTCAGGCATTCTTAAAACCAACAGATACCACCAAAATTTAGGGTCTAGAGTCCTCACACAGCATGCAAGAAGAATCAATACCTCAAAAGCAACCTGAAAAAAAATCCATGTACTGAATCTGCAAGTCATCAAAAAGCATCCAATAGGAAGCGCTAAGCAGAGGGGTGTGCTTGAACTTTACCTTTGTGAACAAATTTGCAGAGCAAAGTCTTTAATGCAAGACCTCCAATTTATCGAGCAAATATTTTAACTGCCGTGATGTTATATAATGAACATATCACTTCGTACCAGTATAAAAGAATAAAAATGTCAGATTCATGAGATCTGCCTCCACCAATCATCAGCTCCTGAAGAGATGCAGAGCTGCTTGATCAGCTGAGCGCAGCTTTGTGCTGCAGAGCACATCTGAGAGGGTGCTGAAAGCAACCACAGGACTGTGGAGCTCCAGGGGGGTTACATCAGTCTGGCTTGTTTGGAGACAGGCTATGGTTAGATTTTGCTCCCTCACAGTACACGAGCTGAGATTTCAGGAAAAAAATCCTAAATTCCTTGATGTTGGAATTTCCTTTGGAAAAAAAAAAAAATCAGGTCATTTAAGCTGCAGATGCTTTTAAATTCTGTTTGGAGCAGGGGATGGGGAATCCCAGTTTCTTCAGCAATGTTCCTGCTCGCTCCCATCCCCTGCACTGTGCGCAACTAGTTAAAAAGCAGAACATCAAAGCTACAAGCAAACAAGAACTATGGCATTTTTATTATAAGTCTGTAAGTATTCCTAACCTCCTGGCACCTATATTCTCTCTTCAGCTCTTGGCTGTCTTGCTGTGATTAACAGTTCCAAGGCCAATCCCCAACAAGATTTTCATTTCTAACTGTCCCTGTCCTAATGGTGGACATGAGAAAAGCAATTTTTTCCCCCCCTAATTTCATGTGTTTGGCCCCCATAAGAGTCACAACATATACAAAGTTAATAATGAAGAAGTCTCAAATCAGATGCTTTCAAGGAGTTTTAGGCCTTTTTATAAGTCTGAGCTATTAGCAATAGAGTACACTAGCATATTAACTGTATCCTGAGTTCCCTGTGTAAGCAAAATGTACAGAACATGCAATCTGGAAATAATTCTTACCCTAACCATCCACACAAGTAAAAAAATATTCCTCCAGTCTCACTGTGCTCACTATAGTGAGAGCCAAGAGTGAGGGACCCAGCCAACTCAGCCACCCCGAGCAGAGTGTTACAACTCCAGGTGTCAATCATTTGCTAAGTACTTGGGCTGTATGAAGAGAGCTGCACATCCCACAATGCCCCAAATCCTACTGACTTCAGCTGACTGAATGGCTTTTTACCACCTGAACTTGCTTGCACCATGACTAGAGATCTGCAACAGAACCCAAAGAAACAAGAGTGTGGGAAAAATACCAAAGTTGGGTCCCAGATACATATAGTAACTGCAAGAGAAGAGTTGGAGTACACCAAGGGGAACATGGGAAGAAAATGCTAAAGACTGTGCTCAAGAAAAGAAAAATCTCAGTCATTTGAATTGTGCATCCATGATATGTAGCACTGATAAAGTTTCCAGGGTTGTTCTTGATTTGCATTATATAACAAACTGATGTCATTATCCCATTTTGAAACAGAGGGTTATTCATTCTTGTAAAAATTAACTGAGGAGGCATCAGCTATTTTCTCCTCAATTCCACAATTAAAACTGGTAACTTGGACTAAAATGTATTCATTTACAAACAAATGGCCCTCATACAAACAGCAGAGCTGTTTTCATACAGTATGCTATGTTTCTCTGTAGCCAATACATGCTCCTCCGTAAAAGCTGAACCATGCTTTAAGTAGATGATTTGAAAATAACCCATCTCCAGCAGCCAAAAAAATCTACAGAAAGGTAGCCTCCAAATTCACTTCAGTTCCCTTCCTCCTGAGCCTGCTGAGACTTAAAGGACTTCAGTCTGAAAGTTAAGAAGCTCATAGGAATGGGTGGAAGGCAACTCCTTCCCTGCGAGAGAGATGTGCAAGAGGATGTAACCTGTGACTCTCCAATTTCTCGTTTTTGAGAATAACAAGTACTTCAAATAGAGAGTTAAAACAAATAGCATTTAGAAAACTAAGCATACAGAATCACAATCACAGAACTGCCTGGGTAGGGAGGAATCATCTCGTTCCACCTCTCGCTAAAACAGGTTCCCTACAATGGGGCTGCACAGGAAAGCATCCAAGTAGGTTTTAAATATCACAAGAGGAGATTCCACAACCTCTCTATACAGCGTATTTTAGAAGTGATGTACAGTGTCATTTAACTACGTATTGATTACTACCAGATGCCTTCTCAGTGTCTCTGGAGACATTTACATTTCTATTATATACTCGTCACAGTTTCACGTGCTGCCTGTTTAAGGATTTCATTCCTGCCCTCTTGCTCCAGCCTTCCAAATCGCACTGACAGCAGTTGCTTGTGGGGATTTGAAGAAGATAAACTAAGCTCCCACCGCAGCCCTGGCATTTTACTGGGTGAGTGAGAGAGGGTGGTGCCAACCAAGTTCCAAAGATGACACAGTGGCCAGTACAAATGCTTAATGTACAAGCTATGCGTAAAAGAACCATCTTCTACAATCAGATATCATTTAGGAGCTTTCTTCCTGCTTTAGTTAAGGTTAGCTGCTCTGGTAGCTGAAGAAAAGTATTTCCATATTGTTCAGATAGAAAAAGGAAAAAAAAAAAAAAGGAGGATGATGGACATCTGTCAGTGCTACCTGTGACTTCCATCACTTCTTCTAGCACTGATAGGACATGTCTTAGTTCCACATCACAGACACCGTAATCTCAGTATAAATTATGACAAGCATTTGCAATTTTAAGTTTTCCTGAAGTTGATAAAGCACCTGCTCATTTAGTTGCACTCGTCAATAGCAGCCCTATCCTTGGCTAACCTCAGGGTTTAGTTCTTCAAAATCACTTGCATCTGCCAAGGATTGGGACATAAAGCATCTCTGAGGCAAAATATAACGTAAAATCTTTAGTATCTCTTTCCACACACTCCATTCTGCAAGCCAGACTAAATGAAGTTTTCAAGTAAAAGGCTTCCAGCTTGGATCCCGTGGCACATATTTAAACCTACAACTGCACACATTTATCAACATACCCAATTCAGATTTCCTTTTAATATAACAAAACAAACAGCAACAATGAGATTTTCAACAAAAGGTGAATCTTCTCTGAAACTTGTTAGCAGATCCAACATAAAGCAATAGTTAGTTAACCGTCAGGTCACAGCTTATCTGTTTGCACAAGGTTCTGCCCCTACAGCCATTGGAAGGTTTACGGTTTCCCAAGTCCTTTAATTATTAGGTTATATTATTCTGCAATACTACAATGTATTCTGCAGTGCCCATTAACTTATTCATAAATCTCCAAGTACAACCCTTTAAAGAACTGTTTTTACATAGGAAGAAACATTTCTGTTTACATACACACTAAGAAACCTTGCTAAGGAGACAGTGTGATCAACTAGAAAAGGAACACTGCAGCACAAATATCTTACACATTTTCGCTGTAGTTTAATTTCAAATATATTGTACAGGAATTCTCAAAGTCAGTCTACAAAACTGAAAGGCCAAATATCCTGAATATTTGTTGCTAGAATATCCTGAATAAGCTACTCAAGAAAATTAAAAAGATTACCCACTCAAAACTTACAATATAGTTTATATAGTTGGCACAACTGTATTTGCTGAAGGGGAAACATCACTTCAGAATCTGAGAAGCGTGAAGCTGTACAAGAAAATAAACACTTAAGAGTGTGTCAAGACATGAAGTTCTTGAGGAAGGGGAAAAAAAAGCAACAAAAAAGCATGCCTGCCTAGCAAAGCTGCAACAGAAGCAGCCAGAAATAATTGCTAGATTAGATTCCATCCCCCTATCTATACCACAATACGTCCCTACTTGCCCATGAAAAATAAACTGGCATTGCTAGATTAGCCAAACTACTGACATCTTGCAGCCACCACTACCTACCTACTTGATGTCAGAGACCAATATTGCTCACCCGGAAAAATAAGCAGAATGGCAGACAAGAGTTTATTCCATCCTGATGCCTGGCATTTAATTCACCTGCATCAAACTAGATAGGCAAACATTGGGGATAAGTTTCTATCTTGGACAAAATGTGAATCAAAGAATCCCTGTGCAAAACTTAGCAAGCTGCAGATAAGGGTCTCTGCAGAAGAAACAAACAAACAAATAAAACAATAAGTTAGCATGAAAATCATGCAATCAAATACACAACGTAAGTTTTATCATGCAGAAAAGAGATCAAAGACCAATAAAGTGATTATGGGGTTGAAAAGAATAGAGATTTAAAACTTCATTTAATCAGGAATGAAGAGAGTATGAAGGTGCAAACATCAGGTGGTGAAAACAGTGGCAGAAGAGGGCTTAAAATACTGCCAGTAAGCTTAAGTAGTACAAGAGCAAGTTGACTATGAACAAAAAAAACACAGACTGAACAGAACAAAGAGCTCTGTGAGAGCAATTTCAGAGAGCAACATATTAATCTTCCACAGAAAGCAATGAAAACACGTTTGTTTGGGAAATTCAGAACAAGACCAGATGAAAGCAAACATACAGTAATCGCAGAGGCTAGCCAGAGTTGGGAACTAGTGTTACAGAAGCAGATAAAAACCTAGGTTCATATACAGAATCAGCCAACATCTGAGGTGGAAGGGAATTCAGGAGCTCATCTGCTCCAGCCCCTGCCCCAGCAGCACACCCAGAGCAGAGTGCCAGGCCCACGGCCAAGCAGCTCTTGGAGATCTCCAAGGAAGAGACTGCACAGCTCCTCTGGGCAGTGTGCCCTCTCTATGCACCTACAAAAATGCTGCAGGTGTTAATAAAAATTGCTAAGATAGACCACTCTGAGTCTTCTCTCCTTTAGGCTGAACAGCCCCAGCTCTTCTCCTAGATGAGACACTCTAGCCCTTCAGCACATTGGTAGCCCTTTGCTGGGCTCCTACCAGTACATCCATATCTCTAGTACTAGTGAGCCCAGAACTGGAGCCAGCACTCAGCAACGCTGAGTAGGACGGAAGGATCACCTCTCTCTTAAAGTGCTGGCAATACGTCGCTTAACATAGCCCTGGATACCGTTAGCTCTCTTGGCAGCAAGAGCTGGCCAGGAAGCTAAACTGTGCCTTCAGCAGCAACCCGAAGGCAACACAAGACTGCTCACAACCCCGACCGTACCCACACCGCTCTCCGGCGGCCGAGCGCAGGAGACGGCGGTTCGGGGCCGTGGGCGGGGTGAAGCGGCTCCACGCGCCCCCAGCGGCAGCCGCCGCGCCACACACCTGGTCTCTTGATTGCTGAACTTCTTGGTGACCACCTTGCCCAGCTCCAGCCCCAGGCGGTCGGCCACCCGCTGGGACAGGTCGTGGTGGGAGCTGCCGCTGAACAGCACGATGTTCGGCATGGCGTGGAGGGGTGACAGCAAACAGACGGTGCTGCAGCCGGGGTAGAAAGAGAGCGAAATTCCCCCCGGCGAGA
This sequence comes from Bambusicola thoracicus, assembly GCA_002909625.1. Taxonomy (NCBI): domain Eukaryota; kingdom Metazoa; phylum Chordata; class Aves; order Galliformes; family Phasianidae; genus Bambusicola; species Bambusicola thoracicus. The sequence goes on along the minus strand of PPHD01009842.1, from coordinate 4,591 downwards.
GGTCAAATAAGCGGCGCCGCGGGACCGCCCCTGTCCTGCCCGGAGCGGGAGGGACGGGGCGGGGAGAGCCGAGCTGGGGGCGGATGCAGAGGTAGCTGTGGGTGTTACAGCAGTAGAGGTTGAACCTTCCCACCAATATCCCGTTACATGTTGTTGCCGTGTGACAGGTGGCAGCAGAGGGGCAGTCTGACACAATGGCATCTGACATGGAAGGGAGGATGAAGCAAAGGGGCGGGAACTGAATTCCTCCACAGTCGCACCCACTGACATTCATCGACGTTAGCTGAATGTTGATGGCAACCAACCAGTGGTGGTGAAACACTGTGAAGCACTGGGTCACCTCCACTGGTGCAGATTTTTATGAGCATGATATGCAGTCTGTACTTCAGTGCTGTCAAAAATGCTAATGGTGGTGACGAGGTTGAAAACCAGTGTTCTGTAAATGAGAACTTGTCCTGTCAAACAATGTTATTGTGCTCTTTGTGTCTGTTACTGTTTCCGTGGAAATAAATAGGAGGCATTACTTTCGGAGTGACCTACACAGTATTCGCTACCAGAGGTGTCCTTGAATAACCCGAAGTTGGTGTTACAAATATGCCACTAATTTTCCACTCACGCGTTTGTTTTTCTCAGTTGTTGCTTAGAAATAAGGCTCTACCTACAAACTGCTGTCAGAATACTGAACGAAGACAAAAAGGTGTCAGCTTCCAGATGAAGAAATTTTGCTTCTATGTAAAACAATACATGGATTGCACAGGGCAAGTGACCTCAAGAATCATGGCATTTTTCATGACTTGTGCAAACCTTTCCTTGGAGGAGCAGAGTCCTGAACATAGTGCTTAGTAATACTCTGTTAGTGGGGTCACTCATGATCAGATAATCCCCAGCACTGCACAGTTCGTCTTCACGGTCAGTTTTAGAGCTGATTAAAAGGTCCTATCCAGGTAATTTTTCAACTGTTTAGTGGATTTTCAATAAAATGGAATTTCTGAAAAGAAGTTCTCTTCCTTTTTTTTTTTTTTTTTCAATCTTCTCTTTTTTCTTCTAGTAAGGAGCTTTCTCCATCAAAGTAAATAAATACAATCACTCCCAAAAGTACAAATGTGAATATATGTTCCTAAGTGAATGTTTTAACCAACAGCTGAGTGATAAATAGTTTGATTTAAGGAGCCAGGCATTAAGAGTTTGAGTGCCATTCTCCATGGTCTAAGCCATCCAGCCAGGTACCAGAGGACGTTTAGATTAGACATAAGGAAAAACTTTTTCTCTCAGAGAATGGTCAGGCACTGGAATGGCTGCCCAGGTAGATGGTAGAGTCGCCATCCCTGGCAGTGATCAAGAGGTTTCTGGATGAGGAGCTACATGATACGATTTAGTGGCTTGTGGTAGCAATGGTAATAGGAGGACAGTTGGACTAGATGATCTTGTAGGTCCTTTCCAACTCTGTGATTCTAGGATTCTATGATTCCATGATTCAATGACAGTGGTCTTCTTGTTTGCTTAGATGTGCTGGAGTCTCCTTCACGTCTCTGACATGTGCCCCCAGAAGACAGCAAAGCTCTCTGGAAAGGTTGTTTGGGCAGCAGATGGGGGCCTCAGTGCCTCCCAGGATGGAGTCCCCAGTCACTAAGACAATGCCAGGCAATGGCATCCGGCAGCTGCTTGCTGGCAAGGGCTCTCTCTCACCTGCTGAGGTGATTCAACTGACGGCCCAGGTGAGGGGTCACTCCCAAAGGCAAAGGGAGCCACCTGCCCACACTGGTGTTCTGCTGGCAGACAGTGGTGGCTTAGCCCTTCCGAGGGAAAGCCTCAGGCAGTCTCCTGTGCCATGTGTCACCAGTGACTCTTTTTCAGGGCATGCCAGACAGCGTGAGGACGGCTGCCAGCAATGTCCTGGTGGCTCTGGCCCGGACACACTTCACCTTGGTGATGGCCAAGCTCCAGGGCCACCTGAAGGCTGTGGGGGAGATGTCCAAGGAGTTTGCGCTCATCACCCTGAGCAAACTGTTCAGCCGCTATGGTAGAGTGCCCTCAGCCTCCTGACGTCTATGACAACTGGGAAAGGGGCCTCTCCCCTCCATGCATAACCTGGTCTGGTCAGGGCGATGCAGGGCTGCAGCCCCTCCTCCCTCGCTGCCCAGGCTCTGACCGCGGCCCTCTCCTTGCCCTCTGCAGCTCCACAGTGCATCCCCTTCATGTGGCTGACGCTGGCTGGCCTGTGCAGTGTGGTGGGCCAGGTGAGGAGCGACTGGACTCTGTGCATTGCTTGTGCTTGTGAGTGCCGGACCAGAGCAGGGGGATCAGGACAGCCCTTGCACCTCGCCCTGCTGCAGACTCTTACAGGCTCCCTTTTTTTCCCCTTTTTAAAATTATTATTTTTTTTTTTTTCAGTTGTGAAACAATAGTTGGATGCACTCAAGGTTCACTTGTTCCCTGGAAATCAATGCCCCTGGCCTGCCATGGGGAAAAAGCATATCTATGAAAATCTTCACCAGCTCCTCTTCTCTGTGGTGAGGAACTGGCAGGACTGCCAGGAGGAAAAGGTGAGCACTGCTGCATTCCCAGCCAGGAATGGTGATGGGGCATCCATGTCAGCAGCTCTGTCTGTGTCCAGATGGCTGAGAGCAGAGGGGAGATGAGAGGGAGTGGGCTGGCTCTGCAAAAGGGGCCCAAATTGGCTCTGTGCTTGGGGCTGGATCTCCCTACCGGGAAGCAGCTACATGTCACAGCATTCTGGACGGAGAGCTTGGGTTGAGGGTGTGAGGAAAAGCTGCCTGTCCTCCAGAGCAAGCCTATATCCTTCTGGGCACAGGGGTATTGGGAAAGGGAAGGGAAAGAGAAAGCCCTCTTTGTAGGAATGGCAGACCTTCAGTCTTCGATGCCTAGCCTCTGCCATCCCTCTCCAGAACAAACAGGCCGTCCTTGGGCTGTGACTGCCATGACGGCTGTCCTCCTGCAAGAGGAGGTGCACTGACAGCACAACTGGGAGCAGCTCCTCTGTCTCGTGCACCCGAGTCAGGAGATCTAAGACGCCTGCTGTGTGGACAAGAACGCCTGTGTGGGAGCTTCTCCCAGTGAACAAACCATTGGGAAACAGTTTGTCTGCTCCCAAGTGGCTAGATGTAGCTTCATCCCTTTCTTCCTCTCCTGGTCTCTTGCAGAGCCTCACTATGTTCCTGGAGGCCTTAGAAGGAGTTCAGTCTGTCATCCCTAAGGATAAATTTCTGGCCGTCACCAGTGCCGTGTTCTACCAGGTAAGGGGAGCCTATCCTTGCGCCCAAAGCAGTTTCTCACTTGGCTAAGTCTCAGGGGGACTGCAAAGCTCCGAGTCCCCAACTAAGGCTGCTCAGCCTTAGCTCCTGCATGCCCGTGGCTGCTCCAGAGCCATGTGTGTGCCCCCAGGGACGCTGTGGGGCAGGCTGTGTTTTGTCTGCATGTCCACTTCCCAAGAGTGCCAAGGGAGAGGAGAGCTGGCAGCACAGTTTCTTTTCCATCCTCAGTGCTGATGTGATTTTCTCAAATGGACCTTGTTCCCACAGCTCTCTGATGACACCAAGCAGCACAGCGAGGCTGATAGCGCAGAGCTGACCCACTGCATCCTGCTGCAGGGAAAGGAGAGGAGCTTTGGCGATGCGTGGCGGTGCCCTGGCCAAAACCTCTCTCACAAACCTGCGGAATGGGTACGACTTTCTTGCTAACACAGTGCACAATTTCCTCCCCGCAGCCCGAATCTCCCCGAGGAGACAGTCCTGTTTCTGCAGTCCCAGCTGGGCGCTGACAGGGAGGCTGGATGCGTGGCAGCCCTGGCTCTGCTCCGTGCCCTGGCTCGCTCTGATGGTCAGTAGGGTCAAAGGGTTGGGACTTCCAGGGATCCCTTTTGCCACCTGGGTTGTACCTCCACACATGCTTCTGCACATCTCTTGCAGAGCCTTTGATGACAGAGAAGCTGATAGGAGGCAGTGCAGCATCTGTGCAGTGACCCCAGGCCCTGGGTGAGCTGATTTGGAAAAGGAAAGCGCTGTCAGGGTGGTGATGCTGCTGCCAACACAGGCAGGGCTGGGGGGCCCAGGGAGCACTGACCGCATGGTTGCGATGGCTCCCGTGGGGAGAGCAGGCAGAGCGGAGCAGTCGGTCCCTGTGCTGTGCATGGAAAGTACACAGCCTGGTGCTAAGACCTGGCTCTCACCTGAGGAGCCAGGGCTTCTTCTCTGTTCATGTTGTCTCTGCTCATGCCCAAAGGGCTGCCCCAGTGAGCAGGTGGCTTTCCTTTGCCTTCTGAGCAGGAAAATCAGACCCACAATTGACTCCTGACAGGTGAGGTGGGCCATTCTGCACTTCATCGAGGATGTGCTCAGGGCTAACGCCTGGAGTTGCTCAGCCTGGGATGTGGTGGGGCACATCTTCAGCGGGTTCAGCCGCACCACGGGAAGAAGGATAAGGAGACTGGGCAGCATTTGCCTTTGGAAGACCCGTGCTGCTCAGAGGCTGGCACAGAAGCACCGGTGGGGCCACACCTGAGCCTCCTGAGAGGCTCCTGAGAACTGAGAGTAACCGGCATTCCAACAACACTGTCGTGCAGGCAGCCGGAGAC
>PPHD01009841.1:0-20235 GCA_002909625.1 Bambusicola thoracicus | reverse complement strand
GGGGAGAAAAAGACACTGTTTATACGTCTTTCAGCCTGAGTTTGGCAACTGATGACACAAAACAGCAAGGGAGAACGTTTTACTTCGTCACCCAAGTTGATACGATGAAAACCTTTGGCCCACCTTTTTCCTTCATCTACCAGCACTTAAAACACATTTCTTTGTGAAAGGCTTCAGAAATCATAAAGACCAAACAGTCACATTCATATTGCAAAGGCATCTCTTTAATTTCAAATGACACAGTTGGGCTGCACCAACAGACCTTTCCCCGAAATGGTTTTCCTTGCTGCTGCAACGGCCAACAGCCCCAATGCCTGCAGCTAAGCAGACTGCCAGCACTCCATGTTTTTTGTCTGCTCTGAGTATGTGACAGGGCTTTGCACCACTCACTTTCACTAAGGCTCCTTGAAGGATTTTTCTAGAGATGATTCTTCTCTTCTAAGAAAGCACTGATTTAATGAAATTAAGCCCCTTTGCAAGTGTAAATTCACTTTTTGATGGGAAAACAGCAAAGCGTTCTGCTCTGATAAGCTCAAAACGCTTTGCCTGGACTTTGATATCACAAGCAATCAAAGAACACGCAAACAATGAAATCCAATTAAAAACAAAACAAGATTATATCAAAACTAAACGTTTTGACTACACTGAAATGAAATACCACAACAGTGGCAAAACTCACTAGCAATATTTAGAAACATGTTTTTTGGTTTTTTTTTTTTTAAATGAGGAGCTTGATCAAACAAAATTCTACTTTTTTTTCCCCATGCTGAGGCATCCATGAGAGGATGCTGAGCACGACAGAGGTGCCTAAAATCACCACATCTCAGTGTCTGAATGAGGGCTCTGATCATTGTGCAACTACAGATAAGACACAGCATGATGACAGCAACCCCACTCCCGTGGGCATAAGGAAAGCCCTGCTCATTTCTTCCAGTGGACAGGGCACTACCAAAAGGAAGGCTTTGGGTTTCCAAATTCCACTGGGACAAGATGCCCTGCCACAAATGGAGATCCTGCTCCGAGCAAGGGGCTAACAGCTACACCAATCCCAGGGCTCGGATCAGCTCACACCAATATTCCACCTTCTCCAGATCAGCCCCCTACACTTAAAGGCTCATGCTCTAAAATCAGCAAATTACATGAAAGCCTTGCATTCTCAGGCATGAGATGCATTTCATCCAGTCTGCAGATCTACTAGTTCAAGGTGAACCTTCCTGAGATCCTCTACCAGAGGGGCCTGCAGATGGCCTCCTTTCAACCAGGAAAACATCAGTGTGTGCATTCAGTGAGCTTTGTGCCTGCAGAGTTAATGCAGAAAGGAAAGGGGTACAAGCCTGGTGTGAGCTAACAGAGGCTGCTTCTCTGCATAAAGCAGCCTGTACTGGTTTACCCAAAACAATAAAAAAAAAATTGCATTTTTGCTTGAACAAATATTATTTGTTTGGCAAGAGTGTCTCCTAAGAACTCCTCCCACTGAATACAGACCTCCTTTGGGGCAAGTGGGCTATCAACCATACTAACCAAACTTGCCCCGTCCTTGGAGGTGCCCAAGGCCAGGCTGCATGGAGCCCTGGGCAGCCTGATCTGGTGAGGGACAACCAGCCCATGGATGGGTGGGTTGGAGGTGAGCAATCTTCACGGCCCCTTCTAATCTAAGCCGTTCTATGATTCTATAATACCCTGAGAGCTGTGCAAGAGGATTCTCCCCAAGCAACCCCCAATCTTGATTTGCAGGGAGCAGCCTTCTTTGCACACCCTATATGACCAGGATCCCTTCAAAGATGCCACCACTCCTCCCCAACAGCCACTTGTTAAGCAGGACTCCCAGCATCCCCTGACTCCCTGCCTGCACTCAGTAACAAGGGTGAAAGGAGGGGGATCTGCACCCCTATCACTCTGCAACCAGACTCTCCTGGCAGCCCTGCTCTAGGGCTGTTTTCCTTTCCAGTGCCGATATCTGACTGGGAGCAGGCAGGGCAGCACCTAGGATTAGGGGAATGCCGCAAGCTGTTTCCATCCCTGCCATCTCAGTGGGTTTGCAGCAGGTGCCCCACTGCCGCCAGACAGTCTGCAGGCAGCAGCTGTCTGTCCCATTGGATGCCTGGACACTGAGCATGAGGCCACATGTCACCAGGCAGGCAAATGCCACCACTACCTCATCCCTAATCTGAGATAATTCCCTATTAGAAATATGATCAGGCTTGCACAGACAAGACATTGAGATCCCGGGTAGACCCAGGTGGAGAAGACTGCTTGGATTTCTTTGTTAAATCATGATGGGGCTTGTTTGCCTCTTAGCAGCCAGGCCAGCAAGAAAACAGGTGACAAGTCTATGAAATATTCTAATCTCTTCTGTTTTCTCAGCACATCCCTTGAAGGAGCTTGCAAGCACTCAATGGGACACATGTGCTGCCTCCTGAGCACAGACATGGACATGGCAAGAGGGACTCATCCCTTTCTCAGCTCACTTACATGAAGATCACTGCTGACCTCATTACCTCTGTGGTTGCTGATGGGCGTTCTGCTGCAGGTGAGAGGGGAGAGAAAAAAAAGCAAGCAGCAGGACATACAGCCAACATCTAATGTCGTTTGTAACTGCTGGAAGCTGACAGAAAGTCATCTGTTTATCAGACATAGAACAGCATTTGTACATGGGAGACCCTTTACTGAGTGAGCTAACTGCAGCACTACAGCCACGGGATGGAGTTGACACCAAAGCATTGCAATGCTTTTAATAGGTAATGTGCAAAATACCTCCCTTAGTGCAAACACACATCAAGGACTGACACAGGAATCAATAGCAAAGATCTTAATGGGTTATGAAGATGACCACAGCACTGTCTTCAGCCTCAAAATCTGTTAAAGGATGTGAGGGAGAGCATAAACAGTCATCACTGGGAGAAGCAGAGAGTTTACCCTACTGCTACAAATGCAAAAACTTTAAAAACAAAGACAAGAACAACAAAAGAACCAAACAGCTAACGTACCAGTAGTAATGCACCAAAAACATACACCAGAACCAAGTGCCGTCCACATGAATGTCACTCCCTTAGGGAGCAAATAGCGATGGTGGAAAAGCTACATAGTTCATCTAAGGTCAGAAACAAGTCTAGTGTTAAGATCAGAACCCACCAATGCTCCCACAGCTGTTCTCCAGCATCAGGACTGGAAAGAGAGTGCAGGTTAAGAGGTTGAGGCAGGGAAAACCCAAGTCCTGTGGCTCATTTGTGAAATCCACAGCAAGACAGCATCAGACGTTTTCAATACATGCATAAGGCCCTGTATTCCAGACATCACATTTGCTTGGCAGGCTCCACTCAGCAGATTTCACCCCATGTTCAACAGATCACTTCTGATCAACATGAGAACAGCTGCATTCTTACACTCACTGATGTGGTTCAGTACTTGAAAAACCAAGAAATACCATAATGCTGATGGCTGCTTTTGAGCCAGAGAATTTTTGTGTCTACTAACCCATGTTATTTGATAGTGATTGGAAAGGAGGACCGCAATCACAGAGCAGAACATCACTGACATTTTCTCTGGTGAGATGGCAGTACTCTGAGAATTTCCAATGGAGAAAACGAAAGGCAGTGGCATCCCTTCTGCACCTTATAACATCCACCCACAGACAGTGAAAGTCTGTCACTGCAGAACCAAAAAACCACTGGTTGAAGGGATGTCAGAGAGGGTTCTGGTTCCATGTCCCACTCACCAGGACTAACAGGAGCAGCAGAGCAATCGCAGCCTCGCGGAGCCAAATGTAGGGCTCCAACAGAGCCAGGTCTCCAAGGGTCAGCAGTCCATTCCTCCATCAGTTTCAACCTGCACTACCCAGTGAACATTCTTTTCCAAATATCCACTCAAATGAGATTCAGAAGCATCATTTTTTTTTGGCAACACCCTGTCGCATCATTTCTCATTACCAAGTGAAGAAGAGCTTGGCTCTGACATCTTTAGTACCATTCACTGGAGTATTTACAGACAGCCAGTAGGCCACTGGTGTGTAAACATGCACTGGTGGCACATCCTAACTGCCACAAGTCCTGGCTCTCCCATTGCTCACAGTGCCTTCAAGATGAGCTTTCTTGCACATCGGAACTGGCTTCCAGGTGGGAGAATTACACTAATAACAGAAAAGTACGTACTACAGACAAGCTGTGGATGGGACCCAATGGGCAAGAAGTCACTTCATGCTTGGCGAATCTCTACAATTACTGAACACCAGATGCAGATGCCTGCCCCAGATCACCTTGATCTATCTATGCCTTCTGCACACATACCAATGTTCCCTCTCCCCACAATACCGTACCACATTCCTTTACCTCCCCTCTGCACAGCATTTTTTCTTACACTGAGCAGATTTGCTGCATTTATTACATTTTGAGGGAGCAAGAGAGGAGCTCTATCCGGTGCAGTAACCTCAAGGCTGGCAATAAAAAAATAAAATTAGGATGCCATAAAGTTACCAACATCAACAAAGTGAAGAGCAAACAAAAAAAAAAAAAAACCAGCAGCAATTTCCAGCCTCCTCCGATGGTGTTCATTATGCATGCACAGCACAGAAATTTTCACAAACTTTCTTTCAAATGGACCTGTTTAAATGTATAAAATGTGTAGTGGATTAGGTGATTCTTTAACCACGCTCCCAACGGGACGTACTTAAGTGGAAACAGCTCTTTAGAGGAACATCCTGAAATTTGTTTTGACTTATCTCCTGAGCCGTCTAGAGATTTAAATCGTCCCTCTTAGATGTGGTCTCCTAACTGTGCCTGCAGCTCAAAATAGCATAGGAAATGGGTTTCTAAAAGGCTGTTAAATAACAAAAACGCTGGCAAAAAAAAAAAAAGGCAAAAACCAACAATGTTAATTCCTTTCCAAATGGGGGAAGATGTTATTGACCCGCTCAAGCTCAATAGAAATTTTCTCACAAGTTGAAAGTACTGGTTGTTTAAGGAGATTACATTACCAAATTGTGCCCTATGGGAGACTCGATCATTTATTGTCTTTTCTAAGAGCTGTTCATTTTTCCAGTACACACTCATGCCATCCCTATTGAAACTGCAATAGAATAATTAAGACCATTCAAAAAGTTCTCTTTCCCAGAAAACTGGTCTTCTGGACAGCAACAAATATCTAGTAAGGAAATACAGGGTTTTGTTTTAAGTACTTTCTTGAGAAAAAAAAAACAAACACAGAATACTCCCATCTAAAAATAAAACTCATTTTTCATCCCAAAGATTTCTCTTCTGAAATGCTGCTAGGCTCTTTCACAAAAAGAAACATCCATGAATCTGCTGCGTTTGGGCTGTGGTTGTATCTCATGCCTTAAAGCACACGTTGGTTATGGTGCCTTCCTTCACCAAGAGGACAACCAAGAGTTCAAACTCTATCTGGCCTATAAAGAAGAAAGGAGTATGAGGCATCTAAAATATGCTCTCCATAATGTACCATACAGAGTTCAAAATGCTGCTGAGGGTAGTGAAGGTGATGGATTGCCTTAGTAGTTGTAGCTACTGTTAATAAACAGAGTAAATTGCTCTCTTCAAATACCTGAAAGGTGATTGCAGCAAGAACAGAGTTGGTGTCTTCTCACTGGTGACAGGACAAGGGGAAATGGCCTCAAGTTGCACCAGGAGAGGCTCGGGTTGGATATCAGGAAGAACTTCTTTACAGGAAGGGTTGTTAAGCACTGGAATAGACTCCCCAGAGAGGTGGTTGAGTCACCACCCCTGGATGTGTTTAAAAACTGTCTGGATGTGGTGCTCAGAAACATGATTTAGCGGTGGGTTTTTACAGTTGGAGTAGTATGGTTAGGCTGTGGTTGGACTTGATGATCTTAAAGGTCTTTTCCAGCCTGAGCATTGTATGATTTCTTTATTCTAATTTGCAAGCACCAAGGAGGCAACACAAAATTCAGACACAATTCAGCATGGGCACAACACTATAACATGGTAGAAAGTATAGCAACAACAGCAGGTGGACAAAGTATTTAGCTACAGAAGATGAGGACAAGCCCAAACTTAACATCCACAGTCACAGAAACAAAGGAAAAAAACTTGCTTACCTTTGTAAAGGCTCAAGTAAGCAGAGATCTCCAGTGAGCTATACTTGCCTCCCCCTGCCAACCCTTAAATGAGGTCTGGGAAGGGGTGGATCCTGGCTCCACCCATTCCAGTCACTCAGGTACATTGCTTGCACCTGAGCTCTGCTGGGTTGGCTTTCCCCCCAGGTGCTCAATCACTGCTTCAAGCCGTGACTTAGCATTTCTGCTACAGTGGGTCATTCCCCACCTGTCACACCAAATTAGCCACATTGCTCTTTGCTCAGTTTGCCTGCCTTGTCTCCATAGGTGCTGATTCCTCCTGTGCGGGGCAGGATGGACAGCCCTGGATCTGTTCCTTTGGAGGTTTCTTCCATAGACATGAGGAAGTTTTTGCAAGGGATTGTCAACTCAAAGCCCTTCCACACACTTCCACACCTTCCCCCCTTCTCCTGATGCTTCCTTTCCCCATCCCCTGGCTGACTTGTACTTATTTGTGGCCATGAACATGAAGAAGGGTCTACAAACCATGTCAGCAATCCAGATTCTGTTACCTGTCTTCAAACAGGGCTGAAGTACATAGGATGGTTCCCAGCTGTGGGTGATAAAAACTGCATCTGTACCGACAAGTAATTTGGTGTACCGGGGCAGAGTGGAGCATCTGCACACCTGGTCTTGATGCTGTACCATCAATTCGATGTGCAGCTTTGGGGGACTGATTTTGCACCATGTTTAGTCTGGTGCCTTTGGATAAACATCCTGGCCATGCCTGTCCTGCAGAGCTGGAAAACACAGTCTTTGCTTTGGACCATTACACCTCCATCAAGGGATGGAGAGCATCTGGAGCACACCTGGAGAGAAAACGGGCATTTGCTTCAAACCTGAAGTCCTTCTCTGAACGAAAATACTCCCAAGGCAAAAGACCAAGCATCCAGCCCAAAGCTGTTGCCAAGGCACCATTCCTAGTCACTGCAAAGAGACAACTTTCTCAGGGTGAGATTAAGAAACCTTGCAATGAAAAAGGGTACTTCAATGCTTCAGTAAAGCTGCCTGGAAGTTTTTTGAAGATTTGATTAGAAAATGCCAATTAATCTGCTTCATCAAAAAAACAACTTTTCCTGAGAAAGCATCTGTTTTGATGTTGTTTTCTTTTTTTCTTTTTCTTTAATTTACAAGAAGAAAAAAAAAAAGAGAGACAGAAGTTATAAGCAAAAAAGGAATCCAGTTTTCTGGTTTTAAATTACTTTGAAACTTAAGCTAATTGGAGCAAAATAAATCTTTTAAAAATAAGAAACATTCAAAACCGAAGTGAAACATGACCTTTCTGGGGATTTTCATCTTCAGAGCGAGAAGTGCACGTTCTGAGCTCTCATCTGTACTACGGGCAATAAGAAAATAACAGGAGCTATATTCTTAAAAACAAAACAAAACAAAACAACAACAAACACACTATTCTTAGTAAAATATTAACAAGCCGTGGATGCCACTTATTGGCTCTCTGGGATCCCCAAGCCTCTGGAAGGGGAATCTCAGACTCCGGATGAACCAAGCCAAGACCCATGTACCCAACGGACTCCACCACATCAGACCCCATGGAGGACGTTTGCCCTCCCCTTGTAACACAGTGCCTTTGCAGAGCCTGACTGCCCACTTTAACAGCAATATCCTGGAGCATCTCTGCTCGAGTTCAGATGTTCAAACCAAGCAAGCAAATAAATAAACACAAACAGCCCCACCTCGTGCCTCTCCCTCCCCTTCCTCAGCCATCCGCGCCCCCAAATGCTGCTCTACAGAGATAAGCCCTTGGCATTTTCCCTCCCAGCCTCCAATCAGCCATTATCATAAGAAAGTGCAAAGCATCTATCAGCCACGCAGCCCGGTGATTTATGTTCAAAGTTAGGATTATCTATTCTGCTCAAATCCCTTCAAACAGCAAACCGGATAAAAGAGCATCACGCTCCGCAGATAAAAATTGGAATATGGGTTCATGCAACAGAATGACAGGCAGGTTTTTATCTCAGAATGGCTCCAACCACCTCATTTTGTCGGGAATTGTACATTATCCTCAGCCAGGGACTCGGGGTGCAACCCCAATGGCATTCGTGCGCCTCTCCCCCATGGGACACAGCTCACAGAGCTCTTCCCGGGGCCACAACCCAGCAGTGTGCGGTACCTAAAGCACGGCCCAGGGCTCCCAGGAATGGTGCTGGGTGGTGGAGCTCCCACCAGCCCCTTCCCGCTCCCTGCCAGGCGGCAATGCTTGCCTTGCCCTATGGGACGACCACCCAATCTCATCACCGCACTGCTTCCACCCAACGTCTGTGGTTCTGCTCTGTGCATTAAGAGGGGGCAAAAAAGTCTGTCAAAGCAGCACACAAATAAATACTACCACGAGCTGGTCAATTTATCAAAAAGAAAAACAAGTTTCCAGCATCGGCTCTTTCTGGCTACTTCTTTTCCAGCATACCAGAATGCAGGGCTCTGTAATTTATTACCTCCGTCTGACAAATAACTTCTCTATCCTGTAGCCATTACGCTTCATCTCTCTTTATTCTGCTTAATTAGACACTATTATTGCTGGCACAGTAATGAGACTTCTGCAAGCAGGATCACAACGGGCTAAGGTAGAATGCTTTCTTAATACAGTAGAAACCTTTTTGACAAGACAGCCATTCATTACAGCTGCAAAGCAGGGCACAAAGGCACTTTGTTGGGCTTTTAATTGATTGCCACTTCATCTGCCTCCCCCAGACTACCTACTCTTATCCACAGGAAAAAGGGGTGATGGGAGAAGTAGTGCAATGCAAGGGAAGATGGGAAGGAATACCTGTGTTAGTGGGCATGCTGGTGGTTGGAGATGGAACTTAAAATCTTCAAAACATAGGGAATGAGGGGGAAAAAACTATTGCTCTCTTATTCTGAATAAGCAGTAGAAGCCCATAATTGTTTATAACATTTTAAACAGTATTTTAAATATGAATAACATTAATGCTGGTATTCAGCATTTGAGGTATTCTCCATCAACTTTAGTACCACTTCTGGAGTTGGCACCTGCAATTCAGTGCTGTTGTGAGCACATCCCTGAGAGCTTTTCCCACACTTCCAGCTTTCCATTCCTGCTCCTTCTCCAGCATCCCATCCACACGAGCGCAAAGGCACAGCCAGAGCTGAAGCAGAGAAACCTGGTGGGAACAGCTCCACGCTCTGGCAACGCCAAAGATGGTGCACATCCACCTGGACTTGAACAAGTATACAGGTATTTCAGCAGTATCTGTGCTCTGTGATATTTCCCTGCGAAGCCAACAGATCTGTTACCACGCCATGGTGCTCATGAACAGTGAGTGTGTCGTACTTGGATGCTCCTGGCATTGCCAAATGTGCAACCTGGTGAACCAGGAAGAGATTGGTGCATTAAACTTTCACGACGAGGACTGGAAGAATGGTCTGACTTGAAATTGTGAGAGATGGGGGAAAAATTAAGTGGGGGAGAAAAAAAAAGCCATGACTCACATTTCTGCCTCTAATTCATGGTGCTGGCAATGTCAGATGAGCCGCAGGAGTGAAGACCAGAGCCGCACACTGGGATTACTACAGAAAATCGGAATTTCCAGTTTATGCTATTTTTACATCTCTGTGTAATCCATCTCCATCTCACCATATCATAGCTCTCTCAGCAGTCCCTAATAGCTTCCCACTCTTCCAGCCATTACAGCTATCATGTATCATTTCACTCCCTTAGCATTCATTAACACCTATTCAGGCCTCCCTCTGAGCAACACATCCATGCAAAATCAGTGGCATTACCCTGCTGCCAACAGGAGCAGCCCAAGCTTTACTGGGTGAAAAACTCAAGCCAGGCTGGCCCAGCTCCAATGCAATCATCCTAATACACCTAATCACTGCCTTGATTGCAGAGATTTATTTTTTCGTATATTGGGCCAGCACGGAAAACAAAGCCAGAAGAAAAGGTCCTGAAGCGCTGTAAGATCAAATCAACACAAAGCACTCAACAGTGGTTGATCTGAGCTTCCAAAAACCACCAGTGCGGACCCTTTCATCCTTCCGGACCATCCCTTCCTAACAGAAAGCCAACATCTAACCTCATTTCTTCGCTTGGTTTAAACTCTTTCAGATGAATGATGCCCCATCTTCTCATCCATGGGTTCGTATTCCATCTATTCCATCTATTCTTTCTATTCCATCTCTGCAAAACCACCCGCTGGGATGAGCAGCTGTGGAAGGGGAATCAGGCTGACATCCCAACCCCACCAGTTCTGACATTTCCAGACCTCGGTTTCTGTCTGCAGCCATGGGTTTGGTGCCCACCCACTCATGGAGCAAAGCCACAGAGGGAAGGGGAGCGTGGAGAAATAGGTGGCAGGGTTTGCTGACAGCCACTTTCCAGGTTCCCAGTGGATTCAAGGCTTCTTAGCACTACTGTGAAATCACAAAATGGCCACTAAAGAGGATCACGTCACACTGTCCTGGAGCACTTTTGCACTATAGGAGAGAAGCAAACCAGTTCACAGAGCAAGTCCAGAGCAGGACAAGATTTTAGCTGTTGAGACTTGGGTCCCGACAGTTCGCCCTATGTAAGACAATGCACACAGGCAGGCAGAAGACCAAACCCTCTGGGCTCTTGGTCCTCTGCGTGAAACAAGGCTTTGAGCTATGTCAGAAAGCTGAATGAATTGTTTTTGCAAAGCTCTCTGGTGCCCTGGCATGAGAAGTTCCAGTGGGGCAAAGCATTACTGCTCATAGAAATGCAAACATCAAAGTCTTCCTCTGCAATGGGTTGAAGTGCTGAACTGAAAGTATTTCCAAAAGATGTTTCACATCTGGAACTCAGAGTTCCAGTAATGAGTGGGAGAGCGTTCCCATGCAAAGCAGTATTTGCAGATACACCAGTAAAAGAGGTAAGAGTTCTTCAGAGACACAAGATTGGAAAAATCTCACTGATCTTCAATCTATAAAGGGCATTTCCAGTATTGGAAATAAAGGGAGCACAGCCCATTTCCCTCCTGAAACAACAAAAGGCATTTTACCTTTGCCCTACTCCCCATTTGCCATCCTCACCAACCCAATAACTTTCCCTACAGTGCTCTTCTGTTCCTCAGCTGTGCATCTGACTCTTTTCTTACAGTAAAATATATATACATACATATATATATATACGTATTTATAAATCCCTGAATCTTTATGCTTGCCCTCGTAGGGACAGAGCATATCCTCAGTGGGTAGAGGCCCAGAAGGCTTTTATGTGTTCTTTGGTCAGAGTTCCTGAAGCATTTTGACCACATTATAGCTCATCCACATCTTCCCCTTTTATTGTGCAGCTCCCAGTATATTTAGAAGCAGTTAATCATACATCTGAAATGAGAGATAAGCATTTTACATTTATTGCCACTCTCAGGTGCTGTATCACTTTTTTATCCCTTCGGCTATTATCTGATGCATTTGATCTTTCTGTTTAATGCCTGCTTCCCCCATTAACTTCTTAGCTTCCGTAGGCTACTGTGCCTAACGTAATAGGGAATAGCTTTGATAAAAGCATACATCAGTCAAATTCCCTTACTTCAAGCTTTAACTTGAAAGGGACACTGCTACGGCGCTCGCCATAATGTTTAAAGTCCATTCCCTGCCCCATCAATCTGTGTTTGCAATAACCCTTTGAAAGCTCGCAACTCAGATCATTCCTTTAGCAAAACTTTTCCACCAACTTGCACACCGCTCTGCAAGGAGCAGGCAGACAGAGCGTGGCCAGAGCAGGAAGCGGCTACGCAAGTGCTCGGGTTTCCCTTCCCAGCCCTGCCCCACAGTGTGCTGAACCAGTCCTATCAGATCTGTGTGACTCCGTCTCCCCATCCATAACTGATCACTATCACATATCCCTGTAGGATCGTCAGGAGGGCGGGTTAATTAACAGTCCTAGGATATTCTGAGGAAAAAAAACCACAACAACAACAACAAAAATCTGTCTTCTTGTGGCTAGTGCAATATGACAACACAGCTTCTTCCAAATGTGTTGGTATTTGTATAATTAGAAGGACTCAGAGAGGGGGGAAACCACTGGGGGATATTCACTGTTATTAAGGAATCCCATATGCTGAAGCAGAAGCCAGCAGGCAGGAGCCCACACTCCATGCACTTCTTGCTCTGCTTGCCCAGCAGCCCCTCACCCTGCACCCCCCGCCCTTCTCACCCCCTGCCCAGGGGGGCTGACCTGACAACTTCTATGTCACCTCACTTTAAAGAAGGACACTACGGCCCAGAACACCATTAGCTAAGCAAGAAGCGCAGTGCGCAGAAGTTGAGTCTCCCACATCCATGTGGAATTACTTTCCCATCAATCCCAATACCCTCTGATGATTTCTTATGAGCTTTCTTTTTGCCCCCCTCCTTTTTTTTCCCCTCCTCTTTTTAACACGTTCCTCTAATAACTCCTTTTGCCGCTTGAAATTGTTGTAAGCCTCTTAATATTGTAGTGGCCTCGAGGAGTGGGCTGGAAGCTGCTCCACACGTGTTGCCAGACAACGCAAGGAAATGCACAGCATTTATCCAGTCTGGCCCTAATATTCCACCCTGAAGTAAAATGCCATTTCTCCAGTAAAACCACAGCTGGGGCTCCTACTGCTGCCAGATGATACGGAGTAGAGGTTGCGTGAAGTTTTTGATGTGTATTAAAGGGAGGAAAGTTTCATATCCACCCTGGTTGGGATTCATCTGGGAGCAACAAAACAGCGCGATGGAGATAAATCTGTCCATCACACAAGTCACCCGCAGGATTCATTACAACTCAACACCCCCGGGTAACACTCCAACTCTGCATCTATTTCACAGAGCAAAGTGCGTTGTTATTTTCTTTCTGACCTCCTGTAAACTGGACTAAGCAATAAATTCTTGTGTCGTATAGGTGTGTGCCATATCTATTCCGGGGGCAGCTTCCCCTTCCCCTGGTGATTCTGCCTCAAATCTGAGCCCACTGAAATTCATTTGGCGACATGGGGCAGACAGCACGAGCAACTTGCCTTGACAGCTAATTATTTCCCAGCACACCGACTTTCAGGGGGCAGTATCACTTGGAAACAGGCTTCTTTTTACCTTTTAAATGTGGGCACTTTTGCAGAGCAGAGAACAGCAGAGCTCGGGCTCCCCAGGGGGGTACATATCCTGATTCTTATTAAAGCCCCAAATAAGTTGCTACGTTAATGACAAGTGACACAAGCCCAGGGCCTTGGCAGTTCTGCTCCTCTCTTCTCTCAGTGATGCTGATGCCAACATCCTGCTTCAGGGATGACACGTGAAGCTACAAGAATCAGATGCAGCTGCATCGGGGAGGCCCCAGACCATTGAACACCCTGCAGACACCCAAGGTTGGGCTGGCTGGGGCTCTGAGCACTGATGGAGCTGTAGGTGCCCCTCTGCATTGCAGAGAGCTGGACCAGATCTCCTTAAAAGATCCCAACTCCAGCCATTCTGTGATTGTATGCACCCCCAGGCTGATGTCTGTGCTGGATGGAGCACGGCAAGCTCAAGGATGAGAGGTGGTTCCAGGGTGGGTTGCTGTAGGTTTCACTGTGTGGGAAAGCAGCGGTTGCTCAATGGGAGTGCATAGAAGCAGAGGCTCTAAGCAAAACTTCAGTCTGAAAAAGCACAATGGAGCAGCATCTTGGAGAGAAGAAACTGTTCCCATTCATGGATATCATCACTTTAATTTTTTTTTTAATTAAAAAAAAAGATAGCCAGGCTAAGGGTTTTTCATTAGTAGGTGCCTTTTGCCATTTTGCAGTGTCATAACCTTTTGTGAAGGTGAAAAGAGGGATGCATTAACTCACGCTAAGGGACAGCAGCACACAGGGAAGCTTGGTTGAGGATGCCCCATCCCTGGAGGTGTTCAAGGCCAAGTTGGATGGGGCCCAGAGCAGCCTGGTCTTACATGTGGAAATTGGCAGCCCTGCATGCAGTAGGGTGGTTGGAGCTTGATGATCCTTGAGGCCCCTTCCAACCCAAGCCATTCTATGATTCTATAATGGAGCTCAGCCACGGCCAGCTGCTGAGACAGCCCAAAAGGACCCAAGGAGAGCACTCAGAGGGCCGCGTGAAGGAGGTGATACCGCAGAGGCACCAGAGGTGCTGCCTGGGAACCGGATCAAAAAGCCCAGATGTGATGATTTGTGGAGCCTTGCTAAGCACAGGGCTGCCTGAAGATGCTGACTGCAGGATGCGGAGGAGAGCAAGGGGGATTAGGGCTGGCACCGCACCACCGCCCTCTAATTGCTGTGTACAAAATCCTGCACCTGCAGGATGAGGTGATTGATGGACCGTTTTGGTTTTGTTCTCCAGCTCTGGAGGGACATCGGCTTTCCATTCTGCTCTCCTTTAAACTTCTGTTGCTTTTCCTTCTCTTTCAAAGTTTGGAAAACCACAGAGCTTTTCCTCTCTATTTCCACTCCCCCTCCCCCCCCAAAAAAATACAGTTTAAAAAAAGCCAAGAGCAAGAAGTAAATCCTAAACAAAACCTCAAATAAGTGTGAAACCTGCGGTCCATGGAACCCATAATTAAACTCGTCATCTTCTTAAGTATTTCCTTCAAGTAAATGGTGTTTTCCGAACTGACCTTCCTCACGTGCTTGCTGCATTGTGCGACACTGGATTGAAAGGGGAATCGGGGGGATGTGAGTGCCTGTCTCCTTCTGTAAGGCAGAAATCCTCAGGGTATAGGGCTGTGAAATTAGTGGTAATGGGTGGTTCACCCACAGCCAGGTGAGAAGAGCTGTGCTATGGGGATGGCTGCTAAAACCAGGGCTCCTGGTGGTAGCCTCCCAAATAAACAGCTTGAATTTCAGCACACAAAGCCCACCTTTGCCCACAAGAACTCAGTAATAAGACGGGAATGTTAAACAAGAGATGCCATCACCGTGCCTGCTAAGAGTTCAGGGCAAAAGGCACCATTCCGAAAAACCAACCCAAATGGAAATGAAGCTCAAGGTAGCTTCCAAACCACCTCCTTGCTCCATAGATCTTCATGCAACAGCACTTCAGAATGTATTTATCTTATAAAAGCCTGCTCTGTAAAAGCCACAATCTTCCCTTGTCCCCTGCATCCTCCTGCCTATCCCCCAAGCTGAGCCGCGGGCCACCTCCAGCCACTGCCTCTCCTGTCCCCATTGCACGTCCTGACTCATTGCATCTCTCTCACCACAGAGATGCTGTCATCGCCATGCCGCTGCAGGAAGACATCAGAAAGGCCTCGCTACCATATGCTACCTAACACTTCAGAGCAGATGAATGACTGCAGCTTGGCACGGAGCTTCCTGGTTTGATCAAATTGGCCCCATCTGTCTGTCCCTTATGGAAAGAACGCAGCCGCCAATGAAGTACTTGCTGTGTGCACTCTGATTTTCCCTCTTTACATTTCCATGGGTGCAACTGTGCAATTAGCACTACTTTTATGTCGCAGTACAAAGGCTTCGTGCCCACATCTGAGCTTTTACACTCCATTCCTGGTGTCCACGCTCCCCCATGGCTCAGTGCAGAAGGGAGCTATCAGGGCAGATGACAACCTCAAGCATCCTAAAGGGAAGTTAGCAGAGTTCATTTGGTACCCAGAAAGGCCGCCATGCCTGGTTAGCCACATCTGCTGCCAGGTCCCAACCCACACAAAGCAAGGCTGAGATGAGCAGGACATGGGTAGAGAAGCAGCTCTGTGCTAACAGCACCACCTGGGCATTGCACGTCGAGAGGGGGAGGCTCTGAAACAATTCCCTTTTTTCCTCCCTGTTTTTGGGCAGACATTGCTTTTATTCCTCCCTTTTAAGCACCGCTCGCTCTCCCCTTTTGCACGCAGACTGGCTGAGAGCTCTCAGCCGAGATGGACAATTTATCTGGGAGTCATTCCTTATTACTGCAGCTAACCCCACAGGCACCGAGGACCAGCAGAGCTCCTCTCCCGCCTTGTCTGAGGCTGCAAACTTTCCCTGACCTCCTGCTCCCAAGGTTAACACCAGGTTAACTCTGGCAAAGCAATTCAAAGCCCCAGTGGCACCGGTCGGCTGTTCCGGTTTGCATTGCTGTGTGGCTCCAGGGAACGCACGCCTGACCGCCCGCCATCCCCCCCGGGGGGCTGCGCAGCAATGAGGCTCTTTATTTCCTGCCTGGGGAGCGCACTGCAGCCCGTGCCTTTAGAAACAACCCAATAAATTTCTGTTTCTTTCAAGCTCTTATTGCGGACAGGAAAAAACGAGAGGCTGAGATGATGATAACCTAATCACGGGACTCTTTTAATAAGTGGAATTTCCTCTCAAATAACTGGTTTGAATCCCTGCCAAACAACAAAGCTCCCAACGGTTCTAATGCCCAGCCAGCGTATCATGAAAGCAAATATAGCGAATCGCTTTGGATTTGGGTTTTGTGCTAAACGAAAACACCAGTTGGCCATTAAGCAGAAAGGCCACGTTGCCGTCATGTTTGTGCTGATGGAAAAGTGGTGCAGGTCTCCCACAGCTCCCCAGGCACCAGTGGGGGAAGAAGTGACTCAAAGCCAAAGCACGGAGCAAGCCAGGAAGGTGGAAAGCATGATGAGTTCAGATAACATCTCTGCGTGGATCCCATTGCTGGAAAGGCTGTGCCCAAGGCAACACGGAGCCTGCACAAAGCATGTGTCACCTCCTGAATGCCAACACAGTGCCCTGGGCAGGCAGATGTGAGATCACACTGCACAGCTGAAGTGCCCTGCTCCACGTGTGGTTGATCTGATACGTAATCCCAAAAGGGAAATAGTAAGAGCCATAGGAAGCCACTTTCCCCACCAGCTCGGTGCCCCTTGATGCGCTCACTTTCATCTCAACCAGAGGGATTTTTCATCTCCCACTTTATGATCTTCTATTCACACTGGGGCTGGGCAGCGGGGCTGCATGCTACCACTGTAACGAGAGCAATCAGAGGCGAGCAGCTATTAATCACCCCGTCATATCATCCATTAAAACAAATTCTTATTAACCACAAGACATATGTTTTTCTCCTGAACTCCAGAGATAATGCCCGAAAGCAGATGGAAGAACTGCACTCACAAATTAAATTTGATGGGGCTTTTAAAAATAAATTAAGCCTGGCAGGCCTCTCCTGTGTTAATTACCCTGCTAAGTAACTTTGGGAATGTACCTGTTGCTTGCTACAGGTGTTGCCAAGGGCTCTGTTTTCTACCTGTTTTTCACTGCTGGGTGCTTCAAAGACAATGAGCTGAATCCTCAGCTGTCGCATACCAACAGGACTGGGGGAGCAGGCAGAGCCCTGGTGAGCCCCCACAGCTGATCCCTACTTCTGGCCAAATATCTCTGTGCTTTCCTGTATCTCACGCCCATAGGTTCAGTTCTGTGGATCTGTCAGCTTTGGGTCTTACCCTAATCTCTCCATGGAGTAACTCCGGGTGGCTGTTAAGCAGTGGTATGTATGCTCCTGCCCTGCTCAGATGCATCTCCCTGTGCATGGCCCTACAACCACAGCAACGCAGCTACCAGGAAAACCCACCTGCCTTCTCAGCCAAGGGCACCGTGAGCACAGGATGGGGTTGGTGCAGCAAATACCTTAGGGGGACACACAGCCTCACCAACTGGTTACACTGAACGCCTCATTTTTGGCAGCTAAATTTAGAAGAAATGAATTGCTTTGCCCGTGCATCTTCCCCTAGGTGAACGCAGCGAGGGCCCAAATCTAGCCCAAATGGTTTCTATAAAGATTCAAATCGATATTCTTAGATTGGTTTTTCTTTTTCTTTTTTTTATAAGAGAATTTTCCCCAGGATATGCCCAGCACAGCTCAGGATGGAAGTACATTTCCACATAGAGCAGCAAAGCAAAAGAGCTTTGGAGTATAAATTTAGGAGGTGGACTCAGCGACGTACTACAGGGGAAATTTAAAGTCAAGACAAGGAGAAGAAAGTGCCTCAGGAACAGTGAGTGCTATATCAAAGGATTCCTATGCTCCTTTCATATCCTCTTTTTATCCTCAACCCTTACTAATCACCACTGTTTCCATTACCTAAGAGGCCCTTTTTTGCCTTCAGAAAGTAGAACGTGATTTGCTCAAGTATTTGGGAGAGCTATTTATATCTCTCGCCGAACTCAGTTAGGGCAGGTTTAATGTGAGGAATCTGCCCCTCCTTTCACCCCAGCAGAGCATATAAGCGCTTGCAGGGTTAACCTGGAGTAACGACATGTTTCATCAGAGGAGTCATTTGAATGCATTTATTTGATGCGCCTGGAAGTATTTAAGGTGTGTACACGGGCGCTTCTCAAGGGTGCCAAACATAGCTGGAATGAGGGGCTATTGCAGTGGATCTCCCCCACTCCCAGACAGCCTTCGAGCTGTTCCCTCTGCCCACCCCACAGCAGCCACACGTTGCAATGTGACTGACAGTCTCTCCCCTCTGTTTCTCCTTTCATAAGAATCGTTTCTAGATGTAGTATTGTATCTCCATTGTAATGGCAGCTGTGCATCACTGCGAACGGAGAGGTTGGCTCACTGATATCAAGCATCACCCACACCACCACAACGGATAGCTGTTGGCATGCTTCAGATGTGGCAGTGCAGCAGGACCTGGTGCCCTCCTGGTGATTCGGTCCCACAGACACCTCCATCTGCTGCAGAACAGGAGCTCCGTCACACACCAGCATCAGCGCATCCTCTCTGGTTTGGTACTCTGCATCCACTGTCTGCTAACAGGGCAGCCCAGTGCACCCCCAGGGCTGAGCGCTGGATGAAGAGGTTCTCTCAGTTAGCATCTACCTGAACCTCTACCAAGGGTATCCGTGGGCACAAACAGTGGCAGTCAATGTATTAGAATGTACTTAATTTTGTAGCTATTCTTCTAACCCAGACTGAACGCCTTCAGCATGCAGAACCCAAGGACACCTCGAAGCACCTCCAACAGCTCTGCACAAACAGCTCCACCAGATGTGCTCCCCTTGTCCCAAAAGGATGGCCCTACCCAGGTGACAGCTCAAGGCATTCCTCTCATCCCAAAAGGAATCCTAACAACAAGGAACCTCCACAGAGCTGTAAACTGAGAGCAAATTGCCCCAAATGGATACTGGCAGTCTGAGCACCAGGCTTGATTTATCACTGAAGGACTGTTTCAATATCACAACAGAAAGGCACTAATCACTCTCCAAGCACTCTGTGGCTGTTTAACATCAGCCTTCATGTCCTGCCTTACACAATTCTTGTTTTTTTTTTTCCCATTCTGAATTACAACACAGAGTCCCATGCAAGTGCCAAAATAAAACCTGCCTGATTAAAGGGCAAGAAAATTAGCGTACGACAGTAGAGGTCAAGAAGAGTTAAATTTATTGTACTTATTATTTAAAACAGGAAGACAACTTAGCACTTGGCGGGCATATTCCTCCCCCTTAAACATCACGGTGTCAAGGCAGAGTGCCTGCTGGCTGGCTTACTGCTGTAATGGACGGTGAAGTATGTCCCTGATCTACTAAAGAGCCCAGAACTTCTCTAGACTGTAAGAAATGGATGGTATCATCTGAACACAACCCCTATGTGGGCCCTATGGGGCCTCAGGAGCTGCACTGTCCTGTGTAGGTGGGTGAACTGTTTGCTGTACTCAACAGCTCCAACACTTCATCAGGGAGCTCTGTTGATTATCCACTGTAGCTGGAATAGCAAAAGCACAGCTCTTTTCCATGTCGCACATCGAACTGCAGATCTCCAGACCTGCTCTGGCTTGCAGTACATGCTGGTAAACGGAAACCAAGGCAGTGATGGGGCTGCTTCCAGAACAGAAGAATTTTGCAGTGGATACAGATGTCATTTCCCCAAGATGGGTAGCTGGCTCCTAACTTCACTGCATCTCCACATCCTTCTCTTAAGCCAGAACTTGCGGGAAAAAGGGTATGCACAATTTTTTTGCTCTGTTGCTAAAAGACCGACGGTGATTTCTATCCATTACTATCAGTGCAAGGAACAGCAATGGGGATTCCTGCAGCCACACTTGAACAGCGCTGGAGTATGTCAGGTGCTGCAAAAATGGCCTGTCTCTTCTATCATCACTTCAACCGCTGCTCAGCGGCGCTATCACTGCCCATTGCATCACCAGAAACACGTGCTTGGCGTGCTGCCACAGAAGTCTGTCTCCAGGAGCTGATAGCAAAGGTTTTCTCTGTATTTTGAGGTGTCAGCAG
>PPHD01009840.1:0-17508 GCA_002909625.1 Bambusicola thoracicus | reverse complement strand
TTTTTTTTTTTTTTTTTTTTTTTTTTAAGTGAAGCATGCATTTATGTCTATTTTATGTGTATTTCAAAACAATGTAGTGTAGTAAAAATCTCAGCTTATTTTATAGCTGCTCTCTTCCCAGAGGTTACTGGGATGGCTCAGTATACTTTCCTGCTTGTACATTGAAGGGGTATCCAAAAAGCTGTTACTGTATGAGCATTTTATGTGTGAATCTGGAGATCATACATCTGTTGCCATAGCAACCTACCCCGGTACTATTATTCAGCAATACAGGATGGATAATTTCTGGCTTACAGTATTTCTAGAAACTGATCAAATGCAAGTTACAAATAGGAAAATGATATTTTTAAGGGAAACAGCCAAAGTAATGTATAGTTACACATATACACCTAGCACCTCAGAGGCCATACTCGATTCTCACGTTCAGCTTGACTCACGGCATAGAGCACATACTGTGTGAACAAAGTAGCATTTTATCATCTGTGACTCTGAAGGTCTTGATTCTCCTAACTATCAGGGCTGTAACTTAGAGCTACAGGAAACATCTGTTTGCCACAGCCTCCATTCTGAGAATAGATTCAGGAAATAGTAACAGCACCTGGGGAACAGGGGCTGAGCGGCTTGCCCACAGTCTATCATGGAAACGCGGTCTCGTTTACTGGGCTGACCCTTAAGCTTCTGTGTCAGAGTGCTGCAGTCAGGTTTGAAGCTGGGTATTACAAGGAAAGAGCTACTTCTGCAGTGCACTACAGAGCAGTGCAGACAGATCTTCCGTGTAAGTAAGACAGCAATGCTGCTGCATTCAGAGGGCAGGTTGGATGCTTACATGGGGTTAATCAATCAATGTCAAACCATCTTGTTCATATGGAGCTTTCTCATAAGCAAACTGCTTAGTATGATCACACCTGCTTTCACTTAAAGGTCCTACTTTGTGTTTTTGAACTGACATTTGTGAATTTTATTCATGGAAGGGTAAAAATCATTGTGGAAAGTGATTTATTCTGGAAAGACAGCATTCAACCACTTCCTCATGAAACACGACTATTTTCTTTTCCCCTGCCTAAGAATAAATCCCCATTTCACTTTGAGCTCTGGCATGTATCTGTTTCTGACATGAATTACACACCATCCCCAGTACCAAGTAGCTCTTGGACATAAGGTGACTTTTGCATAAGCAAACAAATATTTCTTACTTTCCGCTGTGCTCAGATGGAAGTTCATTTCAGTGTCTGTTCTCCTTCCATTTAAAACTAATATTTCTCTGCATGAGTGCCTCTCTAGGTGTGTCTGTTTCCTGCTAAAAGCCCTTGGATAGCAATTAGGCTGTTATTACCATGACTCAGGTTGTTATCTAAAACAATTACCATCTTCTCTCTCCTTCTCCCTCACTCCCTCCCCAGCTCTTTTGCCTCAGGGTCAAACACTTAAAGAGAGAGATTCCAATTCTTTTAGTAGCTCTGTTAAATAATCAATTTTTAGCCAGGGGCACATTATTTCTGGACACAGGCTTATCACAATGCTGGTGGAGTCCCAGTGGCTGGGCAGTGTGTTTGAAAAGAAAGCATTTAGTCTGGCCTCACGGTGCTTCCCAGCAGTAGGACTAAGTGACCAGTCACTTAGTCACTTGAGAAGGCAAAAAGAAGTAACAAATATTACAATAATATGTTGTCTGGTTGCTATTTTGACCAACTGTCAAGAAATTAATCTCAGAAGGGCAGTTGATAACCACCTTCAGTATATTCTAGCAGCTTCCTCTGGCATTTTCTACAGAATGTGTTAGTCACTGCTGGTAGCATGACTGTTAGCATCTAGGAGGAGTTTTATTGTTGGTATATAGTGCAGCTGTGCCCCTAAGAGCCCAAGGCTACCACTGCAGGGCCATCAGACAGGCCTGGGAGCTTTCTGGATGGCTGGGTGTCCAGTGTGAGCTGCACAATCCTCAGGGAGGAGAAAAGAGGGAAAGGGAGGTTGTCACAGGTTTGTGTTTGAGCTTATCCCTTGTGCCAGCTCTGCTTGCTTGCTGGTCACGTGCCAGGACGCGGTGACTGAGGAAAGGAAGTGGGATATAAAGCGCAGGCTGAGCTTTGTGCTGAACGTGAAAGTAAGCATTTCACGCTCCGATTGGTGCCTTCAGAAGAAGAGAAAAAGCTAAGCACCTAAAACTGAAGTAGGTGAAGTTCTGCAGCAGCTGGGTGTGGTGCTGGAGCTTCAGAGCCAGGGAAACTGTTGGGGTCAGGCCTGGGGTAAGATGAGGGCACCCCGACGTCTGGCTCGTTCTCTTTGCTACAGACCTTCCACAGCCAGAGCAGGGGCAGCTAGTCACGGCCTTCCCTTCCCTGAGCCTCTTCCTACCATGACTTTCTCTCAGAGGTGGGACCACCAGAGAGTGCCACTAGATGTTAGTCTGGTCTTGGGGACAAAGTGGTAAAGGGACTACGTGTTTTGCTACCGTGCTTATTGGAATTGCTGTGAAATGTTTGTTCTGCTGTGTACAGGGGAGAGGACACCTTGTCCTCCTTCGGGAGGGATAGTCACTGTCTTAGGGAGATCGCCGTGCTTGAGTGATGAACTGGATAAAGATTTTAAGCCAATACCCAGATATGAAAGGCCTAATTGGTGGATCTAGTGACTTGCCACAAACCTCACTGAGTCCCTTCTGTTGGGCTTAGAAAGGACACTGTGTGCCTCTGCCAGCTGCTGTGCAGCCACTTTGCACCTATGCTCCCAGAGCACAGCATCTCCCACAGACTGGTACAGTGGCTGTGGAGAGTTTAGGAAGGCAGAAACAGCTCCAGCCACATTCATTGCATACAGCATCTCTGCCAACATGAGCAGGTGGGGCTGGCTTCAGCTTAGGGAGTAACACAGACCAAGGGCCACGCTATTCTGAATAAAAGCATCACTGTCATAGAAATGCCAGCCTAAAAATAACTAGCATGTAACAAAACAGAATTTTAAGTCAAAGTGAAATTATTCAGTGCATTCTCACACTGCTTTTTCTGTATCAGGAAGAGCTGGCTTGCCATTTCCCTGCTGTTAATACTGTCAGGATTAGGGTGACTTTTCAGAATATTAAGCAGGCTTTCCAAGAGCTGAATGGAGCAGTGCTCCCAAGGCTTGTTCTCAGACCTTCTTACATCTCTGCCAGGGAAAAGGTCAGGTGAACTACCTTGTCCTAAGTGGAAATGCCCTTAAGGAAAATTAGCAGTGCCTCATTTTGAGGCATTAGCATCTGATTAGAGCTGCACTCCGTGGTGCCTCCAGGATTACTTTCCTGCTTTCTCTCTGCAAAAGGCTGATGACCGCATGCTCCTACCCTACATGTCCCCATGCCAGAGCCCTCAGGGGTTCTCTGAGGCCTCCCTCCCTCCCTCCCCTCCTCCTCCAGCCATGCAGTCTTGTCTTTGGTGGTTGGTGTGGTCCCACAACAGCTTGCTGGTCCCACAGCACGCTTCCCTGTGACTACACTGAAAGTAGGACTTAGGTAACTTCCGTTGATGCAATTCAACATTTTTCATCTTTGAACACAAATTCCTTTTCCTAAAATTGGATCCTCTTTGGAGGCTAGGAGTAGAACAGGAAAAAAAAAAAACAAACAAAAAAAACCAGCAACCAAACCAACAATGAAACCAAATGGTAGATATTTAAACACTACCATTATAACACAGGTAGCAAAATTCTAATCATTTATAGATAAACACTGTTCATCAAAACCAAGAAGCATATGAAACATTAAAGGCAAACTTAGCAACAGTGGGATCACCTGTTTTAAGAAAGAGAGGTTAGGGGTTGACTGTACCAGCACTTTAAACCAATTAATCTCAAGGTCTTACTGACCTGTTTAGGAAAAGCAGGCTGAAGTGTCATTCCAGAAGCACAATGCTTGACTAAAGCATTACAATTTGAGAAAAAAAAAAAAAAAAAAAAAAACCTGATCTATGGAGCAGTCAGTTTTGCATTAGTAAGGTCATACTGAAAAAGCATAGCAGATTCCTTTTAGGTCTGAAGAGTTCAAGCAACACTTTGATTATTCGATTATATGAACCTAGAATCTATTATTAGTAAAAAGCATAGTCTAACACGTAGGAAGAAGATAGACTATCAAAAGACACTTTTTCAAAAATCAGCACTGATGAGGCCAGCAGCTGACCCTGAGTGGATCTAGGCAATCACAAATCACTGTGAATTAAGTGCTGAGTATCGGAGTGTACACAGTGGAGTTTAAAAAGTGGTCGCTGCTCATGCATCCATCTCTGGGGGAGTGAAGTGACTCAGGAGCTGTAGGAGGAAGTGACAGCTCTTAGCCTTGGGAAGACTGATTTTTGCTGATTCGCCGATGAGAAATACCCAAACTGCATATAGAAACATCTGTTCCTGACTACTTTAAAAAAAGGCACTAAAGATTCCTTGTTTTTGTCACTACGACCAGCTAGCATTTCTTCCCAGACCACAGCCAGTTTTGGTACTGAGGTGCTGTGCTTCTGCAAGGCCCAAGCACACAGAGCAAAGAGGCCTTGTGGAGTGCAGTGGCCTTCCATGTCTATGTGCCTCACTGGAAGCCCTCATGGACAGTCCTTGCCCTGGGCGTACAGCTGCTCACCTTCCTAAGTGCCTCTCTCCATACTGAGAAACATGGATGACTGTGCTTCTTAGATCCAACATCTTCTAAACTCAAGGAGGGACTTCCATGCTTGACAAAACCATGGCTCAGGACAACTTCTTTCTTAATATGCACAGCCAGACAATGCACATCCCCTTATCTTCACTACCACATGCATGCATCAGAAGCTCTTCACCTTCCTTCTGTAGGAAGAATCAGAAAAAAATGTATGCTGAAAGCTGAATGCAAATTATTTGGAAATACACAAATGAAATTGCTGCAAAGACATTCTGTTTCCTATGAAGCTGTGCAGGTCATAGCAGACTATGAAACTGAGACTAGGATAGAAAATTTGCAAGGTGTTTATTAGCAGAAAAATAGAAGCTAGGGGAGGTTGCTTTCAATTCACGCAGTTACTTCTGCTTTGCTTCAGACTATCCGTCTTCTAAAACCCATAGTGGTAAGTTTATAGTTTAAATTCCGGTGAGGCTACCAACTCTTAGTAGGCATTTCCTTTAAGAACTTCTTTCAACATCTTTGATCTGTCAGCACTTGTTTAATTTCATTTCATTTCCCCAATGTAGACTTTTTAAAAATCTTTTTTTTACTTTGCACTTTTGGTATACCCCTCTGACCTTGCAAACTTTTAGTGTGCTCTTCTTTGAAATAAGGCTACCATAGGCACATTAGACAATTAATCAGTGATATACTGAGAAGCTCCAAGTTAGCATTTTTTTCTTTCTTCCTTCTTTTAATTTAAGCCTCACCAACTGATCTTGGGAATGAAGCTAGAGATCTAGTCATTGGAAAACCAATTAAAATGAAACAATTAGAACAATATGCAGTTTGTAGAGCACAACTGCTAATATTTTATCTGTTCGACTATGGTCTATTGCAAAAAAACATCCAGAGGGGTCCTCTGGACACACAGAAACCTTCAAGATTTGCACAGAATGTCTGGTTAGAAATGTATTTATGCAGGCTGGAAAAAAAAGGAGAATGATAGTTGCTAGAATAATAGAATAATATTCACTAAGTCAACTTGAAACTCTTAAAATAATAGATTCATCCTTCTGTAAAATAGCACATTACTTCCCAGGCAGGAACATGATTTTTTCCTAATGACTTCATCGTAGGTCTAAAGTACTGTGTAAAAGTCAGTTAATTTGATGTCAGTTGTTATTACATACACTATAAAGGTTATTGAACCATTTGTGTATTCAAAATAGAGTATTGTGTTAAAAGTTCAAAAGCAGTTGTAAGAAGATAAAATAGTTTGAGGTGACATTCAGTTTGTATCCCAAATGCGTACTGTGAAATAAAGTTCATTAGTGACCTGTTTCTTCATTCTGCTCATGCCATGATTAGCAGTGTATTGGAAAAATCCATGATGCATAGTCATACAGCCTCTGATCCTTATCTAGCAATTGTGACCGGCATATTTTAAATTGCAATAGAGCAAAAGAAAATGAAAGAGAATATGTGATATTTCAAATAAAAAATAAAGAATGTAGGTGAGTTTTATCACCTTTACTCCAATTAAATAGCACTTTCATGTGAAAGTCACGAACTCAGTAGATTTAGTCATGAAACAAAGTGCTGTTTGGATTAAGTAATGACATCACATGAAAGACTTTAATAAAGTAAAGAAAGCAAATTTGCCCAATAATTTAATCAAATTAATTTAATTGAACAGTAACTTCAGTGACATGTTTGTGGAGCTATGTGTTTAGGTGCTCCTGCTTAAAGTTCTGAATCCAAGTCTGCTTCTTTTTTTTGGTAGCATCTATCTGTGTGTCTGCTGTTATTATTGTAAATTTTATTATTATTATCATCCTCCATCCCTGAAGGTGTTCAAGACCATGCTTGAACACCCTGGGCAACCTGATCTAGTGGATGACAATCCTAACAATGATGGCAACGTTGGAATTAGATGATATTTAAGCTCCCTTCCAACCCAAGCCATTTTATGATTCCATGATGCTATGATTCTATTATTTTGCTCTTGATAGATGTGATAAGGATAGACTGTTGGGAGATACACTGTATTTATTTTTATTCATTTTTCATGACATGGAGACAGGATAGCAATGGAGAAATTAAGTTAGAAGACTGATGTGGTCAAAACAAGGAATTAGAAATGAAAGGGAGTTTGGGAGAAGATGTGAAAGGCAGGACACTGTAGTGCTTGAGAATGCAGAAGTTAAGAACTTGGCTACGAACTATATGTGTCTGTTGATGGACAGAAACTGGAAGTGGTATGCAGAATAAACATAGAAGAGAAACAGGTGATTAATGGGAAAAAAGTGGAATTGCTGGTTTTCTTTTTCTTTTTCTTTCTTTCTTTTCTTGTTCTTTTCTTTTTTCCTGAAATATTTCATGAATATTATCATGAACGTGAAGAGTTAGAGAATTTTAGGAGAAATGTGAAAGAAATGATACCAGAGACATAAAACCATGGAAGCATGGAGGAGATTAAGTTAAAAAAGTAAATGAACATGTAGGAGAATTGCAACAAGAAAAGGTATATTGCCCTGGAACCTAAAAGGTTGAAATCTAATTTCTGGGAGGATGAAGAGTGGTTCTGTGGGAAAAAAAAAAAAAAAAAAAAAAAAAAAAGTAAGGGAAATAGGAAAAAGATGACAAGGAAAATAACGTTTGGAACTTTGGTCCAATGAATTGCAAAAGTAGAGTCACTTAGCTACAAAGACTGAGAGGACTTGATCAAAGCACAAGGAAAGTCAATAATTATGTTATAGGAGAAGGAGAGAGTAGGAGATATTTTAAGATTAAAAAATGTTATCAAACTGGATGAACCAGGTGGCTGTTAAGAAAGTCATGGTAGTGTTGGTTAGGGACAGGTAGGAAAGAAGCCCCGGTGGTGACTGGACTGGAAAAACACAGTGAGAGGTCAGGAAAGGATCAGCATTCAGTGAAAACAACTCTGCAGAGCTGACCAGAGCTGCCAAACACTGTGGATAAATATACAGTTAGGGAGTTGTGTGAATAATTACCATTGCATCTGCAGGTGTGTAGGAGGCTGTGGAGAGGAAAAAATGAAACTAAGATGAAAATTGAGGAAAAGACTGATGGGTTCAGATCACAGAAACTGGGAGGTATGAGAAGACCTTAAAAAGTTGCACTCGGGAGAGGAGTGCAAAAAGGAGAGTGATTGAAATAAAACCCTTTTGTGCCCAAGAAACTCTAAAAGCCTTTTCATCCAAAGCACACAATGAAAATCTTCAGTAAAAGGCAGCTATGTGAGTAGTATCAATTGATAAGACATAATTCCTTAACACATATTAAAGCAAAAGGAAATGCACATACACCCTAAATGCATGCTAACTTTGAGAAATGGAGTGGTCATTCCACAGAGAGTAAGAGAAAGAGAGGAAGTAGAAATGAGGTGTAATGGTTCTGATGCAGCCTGACATAAGTCACATCCAGGTTCCTCTTTTTGTCTAAGATTACCACATTTCAGTATTTCCTCTAGATCTTCCTCTACAGATTTTCCTACCGTGCTATGAGTCAGAGAGACACAGCAATCAGGGTAAAGAGATCACGATATCACACCAAGGTTCTCTACATATTTGGATGTACGAAGTCATTTTGATGTATGGAGTGAAGCAATAATAAAAAGAAAGAAATGCAATTGGGAAATATACTAATTGTATGTGGAAAAACCCTTGATACTCTGTGATGGGGATTTTCTGCAAAGCTTGATTTTATTTTTTTTTAATCTGAATAATAGTTTGACAATGGAAATGTGTATAGCCCCACAGCTGACTTTCCCAACATGCCTTTGAATGTGGAGAGTTGGCAACTTTCCTGCAATCCTCTTTTTCCTGGGTCTCAACTCTTTGTCTTAAAAATGAAGATGGATGAGAGAACAGAAATAGCTAGTAATTTCTCATTCCTTACCAGCGTTTAGGAGGGAACAGTCATAAAAATGTAAAAGATTTTCCTAGGCAGAATGCCTGGGAAATGATTTCTAACAACGTGCAATCAGATATATTTCTTTCTCTGTGCCATGTACCACATAGGGGTATATACCACTATATACTGTATATATAGTATACAGTATATATGCACAGACATACTGTTGTTTGTGTATGCTGTAGTGGAATTCAGAAATGTGAATGCTTTTGAAAATCAGGCCTCTGGATTTGAGCTGGCCATCAGAGTGGGACATTGGGGAAAAAAGAATGATTGACTTTGTTGAAGGCATACTTCTGCAGCAGCCTTGGTATCCAATTTCATAGGTCCCAGTCCAGCACGCACATGATCCTTAAAGCCTACTGTGACTGCACACTGTTTCCAGCCTTTGAAGACACAGGTTTATGTAAAGGTTTATGAGATGTGTCTTCATCTCCACTAACATACAGTCTGAAGAAAACAAAACCAAAGGCATTATGTCCAGCTCCATTTTTGCAGAAAAACAAATTGATCTTGATCTCAAGGTAGAGAAATCTGATGACTCTTTGACACAGTGTTCTGGGATTGCTTGGACTGAGTGGTAAGCTAACTGAATTTTGATATTTCATCACACTTACTTTGTAAATAAGTGTCAGTATCTTTGACAGAAAGAGGGGTCAGAATTTGGTGTTTGTTCTTTGGATATCATGGCAAACCTTGTAAGGGAAACATATTCATCTGAGTGCTTCTGCATTTGAGTAACACTAGAAGCGATAGTTGCTCCATACCTTATCTAGTACAGATACTGAAGAAGAAAAGCAAGATAGAGCTTTGCCTCTGAGCTATGAGCTCTGAAAGGAAAAGAAAATAGGTATGCAGGACCACAAGCAGAAAACACTTAGAAGTCATTGAGTACAGCCTTCTTTTCTCCTTGATCTAAATTTGTATGAATTTTTGTATAAGCTGCAGAGAAGCTGTGTAGCATAAACAATATTCTGCGGCTGTATTTAGCAGTGTTTCTTCTCCATGTCTCAACCTAAGGCTTAATTTTGAAGTCTCTCTGATGCACATCCTTATAACTCATTTGAATAGCTTCTTTATCTCCTCACTCAATTTGTCTGTAAATTAAGAGAAGAAAGCCTTACTGCATCTGGCATGAAATATTTTGATGAATGTAAAATGTCAGCTGCAAAGTTTCTCATTTTTTCAAAGTGTTGTAAACTGTTAAAAAATACTCTGTAGAAACTGAAGACCTGTTACAGTCTCTACAGGAACAAGTTGGAACTGGTCCATAGTGCCTTGGGGTCTAAAAGAATTTGGATCAATATATGGTTCTCCTAATTGTCCAATTCTGTTCTTGATCTCCCTGTGAAAAAAGGAATAGACAGTTCTTCATAAAAAATAATAATAATAATAATGTAGATGTATCAATCAATTTCTTCCTGAAAGTGAAATGCCAAATAGAATGAGAAGGGCGTTTTGGCAGTCTTTCGATCTGTTAAGCAATTCCTCAAAGGTGTATTAGTGTGTACAAGATGATCACTGAAATTGAGTGACCTCCATTTTCTTCCTTTCTGTAAATTCAGTTGTAAATGTAGTTTTGCTTTACAACAACAACAAAAAGGAGGACAACAGCCTAAACAAGAATGACATGAAGATGAAGACTGTGGCTTGGCAGTAACCACTAAGGGTTTTTGTCCCTAATTACAGAAATGAAACAGACTAAAATCCTCCTTGAAAGACTCAGTGGTGACTGGAAAACTAACATTTAGTCTGTGAAAGACTGAAGGCCAAGCAGAACAAGATAAAAAGCCTTTTCATAAGAGTATTTTAAACAATTTGGTTTTACTCAGGTTTGGAGATTTTTTATTGGGTCATTTAAGTCATGCATCCAGTGAGCATATTGAAAAAGTGCATTAATATTAAACAGGCAACAGCTGCACTGAACTTGAGAGCCAAATGACTAATTTTCAGGAAATATGTGAGTAGTATTACTCATATTAACAGCCTCATAGAATGTTGTGGCTATATTTAGGGTAGTGAAAATATATCTAAATAAATAGCTAAAAATGTATTCATTTTTGTGTTTCAGTAAATTTGGTTTTAAATCCTTTTTATAAGGTTTAAGCTGTAATGCACTGAGGAACATGTTGACTAAATGGCCCTGTGCGGTGGTAATGTTAGTCCACAGCTCCTGTAATTGAAACACACTACATAACATGCTTTTAAAGATGGCATATGTCTTGTCTTAGACGTGTCCTGACTGTAAGATCTGATTCGAGCCAATTTCCACTGGGAGCTTTAGCCTCAGATGGATCACAGTTTTCAAACAAACCTCTTGTCCTCCCAAAAAGCCACGTGAATCTGACATATCTTTTCATTATGTATAAGTTCATAAAGAATTGACGTGTTGTTATGATAAATTCATTGATTAATGTGAAAGTTTGGCTGAGGATAAAATAAATGTTTGAAAATGGTGTTGATTTTAAATACTTTGTACACCTATCAGCAATCAACAAAAAAAAAGAAGGCAAGACCGGAGGTGATACATGTGAAGATGAAAAAGAGGAGGAAGAGCAGCCACTGTTGGCCATCACTTGTGGCAGCGGGATGTCTGCTAAGTGCAGCTCTGAGCCCAGCAGCACAGGCTGCCAGAACAGCTTTTAAAATTCCTCTTTTTCAGTCCCTTTTGCCTTTGTAAGCCTTGGCGCTGGCCGTCTGTCCTGACGCAGGCAGTGTTCTCCTGGAAAGCAGTCTTCCTTCTTGACACTAAAGGCTTAGCATGCCCTGGTGCAGAGGCTTAGAGTTCATTATTTGTACAAAAGTAGCTAGAGAATTACAGGCACTCTCAGATATTTTTTCCTTTTGTCTCCAAGGAAGTGAACTATGAATGGCTGGAGTGAACACAGAGAAAAAGATGTAGGAATGTGCCTTAGCCTAAGATGTGATCATGCAAGAACTGGCCATTAACCCAAAAAGTAATGTTTTATACAGAATGGTTGCGAAGGAAAGATTGAAACTGGATGTGGTACTTGCTTATCTATCTGATAATGGAGTATGGAGGGAGACTGAAACAATGGCTCTGAGCAAAAAAGCCAGCATTACACATGCCGGTATCAATTCTTTTTTGCTGGATGGAATAGAAAGTGAGAGAGAGAAGCTGGCAAACTGAAATGTCTCCTGTTGCTGTTTCAAATTCAGTGAAGGCAGTTCAGCTGAAGGCTCTCCCTGGGGCTCAGGCAGTACCTCCACCAAATGCTCTAGTCCATTGGTCATATCCAGTCAAGCCCAATCTCTTCATTTCTTGCTGGTTTTACCTCCTCAATGGCAGAGAGACTGGTTCATGATACTGTTTATTTCACCACCAGCAGAAAGCTGTTTCCCCCTGCTCTGCTTGCACATGCGCTGTGGCCCTCCAGGCATGGCAGCTGAGGCAAGAATGCAAAGGGCAATGACCGATTGCATGTGAGGGCTTGGAAACGGAGGAGGAAAAAACACCGATCAATTCTTGAACAATTTCTGTGTCCCACTTCAAGCTGGAAGATTTGGGACTGTGCCATCCACTTACTGGCCAGATTCAAATTTCACACAGGATGATTTCCCCGAGCTTTTCCTGTGGCTGTATTTTGATGTGAGGATTTCTGAGCTTTAGCAGCTCTTAATTCTAGTTCAAATATTAGCGTGAGACAGCCCATGGAGAGGAAAGATCTCATTAATTTTTTTTTGTTGGGATTCCACATTTGGCAGGAGCTGTAGCAAATGAATTGTACAAGGCTGGAAAAGGACACATCATGATTCTGACGTGCGGCTCACACATCTCTTATGTTAAAATGCCATTACTTCTCAAAAAGCTTTTGCTAGGCAAACAGATTTTGGAGGCTTTCTGAGTGGCTGACATGCAGTCTCACTGATGTCTGAAGCTTTCGGCTTCCAGATATTTCCAAAAGCAGACCTCCTAAACTCCCTGTGCTACCTTTAGCACTCAGGGAACCCACAAATGTGGCAAGAAAATCGGTCAGAAGAAGTAAGTGTTTGGGTACGAATCAGAAATGGAAAAAACATAGGTGAAGAATTTTAGCAGAATCAAGATTTCTTTACTCTTGTTTTCAAGGTGATAAAACACTAAAATTGCAACAGATGTAGTCCACAGCAGAGGCAAAGGGAAGCTGAATTAATCTTCTCCAAACTCTTACCAAGGACAGTTAATTTTCATTTGTGGGCTGTGAAAGTGCCAGTTTTTATTATTTCCTAGGACTTAACAAACAGAAAGTGAGAGTGAAGGAAGAAAGGAAGACTCATTTGTTTTTTTCTGACATAGAAATTCATGTTCATCAGCTCCCTTTTTCTAAGGACTCATTGAGACAGCAAGAAAGTTAAAACACCTTTGCTCTGAGATCAAGATAAATATCCTTTTTTCCATAGAGTAAGAAGGAAACATTGCACATCTCTATCTCTGGAGTTGTCTGGCTAATTTACTGTGTGCAAGCATAATAACAGTTATGTGCTGTTGTTCAGTGATATTATATTCTCTTCAAAAAAGATATGCAGGCAAATGAGCTCCATTGTTTCTACCGCAAATGCAAATCCAGAAATCTCCATGGAAGGCAGTAAAGCGGTGTAAATCAAGGTGAATTTGAACAAAGAATTGTTGGGATTCCACAAATAATCAGATTGCTGCGTTTCCTAATGACCATGATACAGCCCCTGATTTCACAGAGCATGCCCAGATTAAAGACCCAGGGTAACTGTGTGTGCTCCAAAATGTCCGTAAAGCTGGTGGGTAGGAAAAGGCTGTGAGCTTTGTAGCACTGCTGGATGCAAGAGGTATTTTAGCAGCTGGGTGAGCTGGGGTGCCAATGGGACAGGAGTAGACATAAATAAATGGGAGTTGAGAAGAGGCTTGGCTGGCAGGAACTTGTCCCTTGGCTTTTCTGCACCTTCACAACAAGAGCTAGCAGAGGAGCAATGTAACCAAGGTCTGGTTTAGTCTGTGTGGAGAGCACATTTGCCGATACTGGAAAAGGGAGGTGCAAATTGTCACATCTTTGCCTCCCCAACCAGCAGTACTGCTCCTATCAGACAAGAAATCTCCCAGGCACAGCACAGCTTCTGGACCTATGTTGATGATATTGGATTCCCCATGACTAAGGGACATGCTGTAGCGTGGCGCTCCATAGCTCATGTTGATGGTTGGACTTGATGATGTTGAAGGTCTTTTCCAACCTAAATTTTACTTCTGTGATTCTATGACAAGCTGTGAAACCTGAATGTTGGGAGATGTGACTGTGCACGTGCCAGGTCCGGTACTGCAGCCCTGACATTAAGTGAGGGGTGATATTTAGGGTTTAATGTGTGTTAGACAAGCTCTGTGATTTTGTGGATATGCGCTGCCCACAGTAGCAAGCACTTAATGCATCATTAGATTTTGCAATAATTGGCTATCATGAGCTCCTTTACAAGAGGAGAAGTGATTTTCTTGGCATCACATTTTGTGTAATTGTGCCATTAGTCATGTGCCAGTGCTGATATGTTTGACTTGTTTGTTGTCTAATGTTTCAGGTGAATCCTACTTAAGATTTATTCTTTAATGTTCACCACACCCATGTAAAACATATAGTTTGAGCATACCTTTTGCCATCAGATTGGAAAAAAATGCACCTTGATGCAAAAAGGCTGTCGAGATTTGAAACTTCTCAATGACAAACGATAGAGACACCAAGTACCTTTTTCCTGTGTATCATTGCTTTGACTATGATGTGCTTTTTATAAAACACTGTGGGTTTTATTCTTGTCCCTAGAATACCCTTGGAACTGAGGCGTACAGTCCCAGCAGCATTATTATGCTGACAGAAAAGATTTTAATTTTTAGGCAGTTATAAAATATATGAATGCAGGCATAACGCCTTAATTGCATAATGTAATACCAGGAATAGCTCACCAGTCATGTTAATCAGATCATCATTCACTCAAAATCCCAATCATTTGCAGTATCGGTTGTCTAAATGGAGGTCAGAAAAGACGCTGGTAGGTCAGTAATTAGTGCTGCTATTGAAAGCTTGTGCTCGGTGGATGGGACAGTAATTAGGACTTATATGAATCTTGAAATATTTTACATGAGTGGCTGGTACAGTCTTGTTGGTTTTCTTTTTTTCTCGTGTTCCTATGAATTCTCATCCACTTGACTCTTTAATACTTCTTGATTTGAACAGTCCACAAACTAAAGGAAGAATTGTCTTCAAACTGTTAGCTCTTCAGTCTTTTTCAGTTAACGCAGCTGATGTAACGCCAGTGTTTTCAAATTAATCCCAAGTCTGTACAGCACTGCATCTGTTCCATTCAGTTACATCCACTTAAAATAATTATAATAGAAATTCCGCCTTGCTGAGAAAGCTCCACACAGCTGGAGTCCTCCTGCTAACCTGTATAAAACCAACAGGCAGCACATCTTTCTTGTTAGCAATTCTGCACAGTGCCAGTACATTTCAGAGCACTTGGATTGCTAGAAGTAACGTCAGGAAGACTGAAAAGATGAATAAGAATGTTGTTGTGTGCTTTTTTAGGAAAACTATTATGTTAAATAAGCAAAGGATAGTTACAGACCTAGCAGAATTGTTATTTTCTTGAATAAAGATTGCCTACATAACTATGCCTATCATTGGCAAGATTCTTATGAATGTTGTGAGCGCCAAGAACCACGTTAGGATAAAGATCTAAGAAAAAGCTGGTAGCTAAAACTGAGCTCATCAATAATTCAAAATAGTTCTGGGGAACGCCGCCTATTTACTGGAAATGCCTTCCTGGAACTGCGAGGCCGTATGGGTGTGATTACTCCTCTCTACCACGAGGTGTCACTGTTTTACCAAAATCAGCTTTGAAAGTCCACTCTACGGGAAAACACGCGACAATTCATTTGCCTGGCATTTTAAGAACTGGGGAACATACACAGATAATTATATAGTTTCTAGCTGCATGAGGAATGTAGAAAATGGCAACCTGTCAAAGACTAAATCAGAAAGCGCTCCTTGACACCTATTAATCTACCAGCGAGCTTTCAAGGTCTTCAGGCTGGTTTGTTTTCCCCGTCCTTCTATAAAGGCGTGCAGCGTGGCCATTTGATTCCCACACTTTGCTATGTGGTGAGGGATTTTTTAGTCAGTTATTTCTGTTTCCACGTTTGTGAAGAGTAGGTGTGGCATTTGGAACAGATCAGGTGCTGCCCCTCTCAGGTGTGCGTCAGACCCACAGCCACTGCATCTGCCCCTTGCTGCCTTGCTTGCCTTTGCTTTGCTGCCCCGTTACCTGCTGGACATGAGGACTGGTGTTGATATGCAGTGCTTCCTAGGATACTGATCTGTTACAGGTAACAGTGCTGTGACAATACGGCAGTGCTACTATTAAGCATATGGGCTCAAGTGTTAATAAAACATTTTTCTGCAAGAGCATCAGCCAAATAAGACTCCATGATTATTAATCCTTTTGGGAGATTTTCCAGATAGATACCTAGCTGGCAAAACATGGTTACATTTCTTAGAGGAAGCCTGTGGGGGTATTCATCATTTCTATAGGGCTTCTCTAGCGCAGTGCTGAGAGCTGACTGCTCAGCCAGGATTTCCCCTCTGCTCTGAATAGGGACTACAAAGGGAGCTGCTCAGGCACTGCGTTATTTTTTTCTATGCTCAAGGCAGCCAGAAACACTATTTCTAAAGGAGTTCATTATGCAAAAGCCTTCAGAAAAGCTAGGGGATGAAAGAGAGAGAGAAAAGGAGGGAGCAAGCTGAGTTGGCTCATGGATCCTGTGGGAGAGACCTGGCATTAACTTGTAAGGCTGGAAGAAGCCCCGGGGAAAAGGATGCACCAGGAGAGTTGTAAGGCATAGCACATGGGAGGCAACACAGTGGGTGGGTGGGTATTTGTGGGGATTTTCTGCCCAGGTGCTTATGCCCTTAGAGAGGACACTCAAGTTTCTTAACACCAGATGTGTCTCTGAATGGTTGAGTAAGAAAGTTTGCTATGTTAGCAGGAGCCTCCTGGTGAATTACGCAGACGTTTGCCATTAGACAAAAGATGATTGAGTTCTGAGCCATGAAAGCCAGATACAGCCAATCTGTATACATCCATCTATTAGGAATGTAGCAACTTAATTAA
This sequence comes from Bambusicola thoracicus, assembly GCA_002909625.1. Classification (NCBI taxonomy): domain Eukaryota; kingdom Metazoa; phylum Chordata; class Aves; order Galliformes; family Phasianidae; genus Bambusicola; species Bambusicola thoracicus. The sequence continues at coordinate 848 of PPHD01009840.1, read as the reverse complement.
AAATAAATAAATAAATAGAAATCTCTCCTTTGCATTACATTGTACCACTGACTACTGAAAATGGGTGTTAAAGGTAGCGAGTAGATCCTCCATTTTTCAGTCCATCTTGGAAATTTCAGTGTACCTTCCAAAGTTTCAAAAGCATCAGAAATGTTCTTTCAGCTTGGAATGAAGAATGCTGACAGAGCGGCATACGAAAAGCTTGCTGGAAGGAATTATCTTAGTTGTTACAACTTCTGTAGATAAACAGTGACACACTCTGAAGAGCATACAGGTATTCGGAAAAAAAAAAAAGGGAATATATCCAAAGGGTTTTGCAGGATTATAGAAAGGTGTTAGGGTGTGTGCCAATTATCACTTTGGCCTGCCATAGGGAGAGACTCTACTGACTCAACTTTTCTTGTAAGTCTTAGCACTGGTGAGTTATAGATATGATATTTGAGCAGTCAGAAAGCAAAGCTCCTATCAAGGATTCTTTCTGTAATTCAATGTTGATACTAGAAGATAAAGTAGTAAGACGGTACACAGATTCTTTCCTGTTTTTCTTTTTTTACCAGTGAATGTACTAAACATACTCTTTGATCTTATGGACTAGGCAAACTCAACTTTACATGATGTTTCCTACAGGGATGTCACCTCACTGAGCATGCTGACAGCAGCACCAGTGGTATGGCATCTGCTGTGTTATGTCCTGGAATCCCACTGTTCTTGCTTTTAGCCGACACATGTGCACAACTTCTCTGACAGGTTTCAGTGTCCTTGGCTATTTCACTCTGCTTTTATTTGTGCTTTCAGTAGTTTTCATTAGCTAGCGTATGTATACTATTAAGTATTTAACTGAAAATCAG
>PPHD01009839.1:4059-20238 GCA_002909625.1 Bambusicola thoracicus | reverse complement strand
ATCACAGTAGAGGTTGAACCTTCCCATCAATATTCTGTCACATTTTGTTGCTGTGCGACAGATGGCAGCACAAGGATAGTCTGACAAAACGACATCCAATATGGAGTGCATACAAAGCCAAGGTGTGTCACTGAATTCCTCAGTGCAGAAAAAATTGCATCCACTCAACTTCTGATGAACATTTATGGAGATCAAGAAGTGGATGTGAGTAGCGGATGGTGCGTTTCAGCAGCGGTGCCAGCAACATGAAAGACAAGCTAGGTTCTGGAGCCAAGCACAGCTGTCATACCATGAAATGGAGAGCATGTCAAACAGCTCAACTGCATTATTTATGACCAGGGAACTTCGTATGAAGCTTCAACCAAATATCAGCTTCAATGCATTGAAATCAGTGGTGGCAACACTGGAATACTGCAAAGCTAGTGTCAGGTGAGCCCCACAACTGTTCACACAAGAACAGAAAGAATATCATGTGCAAGTTAGTCAGGACCTATTGAAACAGTACAACTCTCAAGGTGTCAGATTCCTGAATCACATAAGCAACAGTAATAAGACACAGTGTCACCACTGTGAGGCAGAATCAGAACAGCAATCCCTAGAATGGTAACATATGAATTCCCCACTGAAGAAAGAGTTCAGGATACAGCTCTCACTGGGTAAAGTGCTGTGCACTGTCTTTTTGGTATAGGAAAGGTGTGAACCTTCTGGATTTCCTGGAACCAGGACCAACCATCAAAAGAGAAGAAAACAACATTTCTCTTGAAGTGTGTTAACACCAGACCCCATGCCAGTTAGAAGACCGTAGAACACCTTGTCAGTCTTGACTGGACTGTCCTATCACACCCACAGACTTGGCACCTTCTGAATTCCATCTGTCTGGGTTGATGACAAACGGACTTCATGGACAATATTTTCCTAGCAACAATGCTATCATAGCAGCTGTGAAACAGTGGGTCACCTCTGTTGGTGTAAATTTTTTAAGATCACAGCATGCAGGCTCTTGTTCATTGCTGGTGAAAATATACAGCTAATGATAGTGACTATGCTGAAAAACAGAGTTTTGTAGCTGAGAATTTGCTCTATCAAATAGTATTACTATTCTTTTTGTAACTGTTGTAGTTTCCACAGAAATAATTAGGAGGCACTACTTCTGGAGCAACTGATTTATTTAGAAGTAGCAATTAATTTTGTTACTCTACCAGCTTCACCCTCAGAGTTTTTGAAGTTTTTCATCTGTTTCAAGTAAACATTTTAAAATAGAAAATACTTCGTATATTTATAATGTTGTGAAAATATAAAAATAGCCATCCATTAAATGTGCACAGATTCAAAAACATTTCTTCCTGCAAAGATGAGTTTTCCATACTTCCTCCACTACAGCTGGACGTAAAGTACATTACAAGTCACAACTCAGTAAGGGAAAGGCCCTCCCTTGTAAGCCATCGGGGAAGTGCTAGAGCCTCAACACTTCCCTAGCAATGTTTCCACTGACCTTTTCTAGATCTATGGGAGGCTCTGACCCAAATGACATCCTAATTTCTCAGGCAAGAGCAGCAGATATTCTTACCTTGCAACAGTTCACAGTCTCTTGAAGTAGAAGACAAGTTGTAGGACCTTTTTAAGACATTCGGCCCTTATACAGCAATGCCTGCTTGTCTGTCTACCACAAGCACTGCTACGTTCGTACCTTCTCCTTAGGTCACCTATTCTTAAGTTATTGCAATTCTGAATGATGGAAAACCTTCACCTTATCCTAAATAACTTCAATAGATTCACTATTAAAAATTTTGTTCTTCACATTGTCTTTGGAACTACCAGTCCCAATAAATCGTCCAAGACACTGTAAAATAACCATTCACTGCTTTTTAAAGATAAAAAAAATCATATTTTCTGCACTCTGTATGGATGCAAATCACATTTGTGTATAGCCTTAGCACACTGTTGAAGTCAACTGAAAAATTAAAGCTTCTGATTCAGTTATTAAATAAAAACAACGCAAACTCTCTGCAAATAAAAAAATCTTCTAGTACTAAAAACCATTCATCTTTCAATAAATATGTGTTCTGAATTGCCAGGACTACTTCATCTAATTGGAAGCCTCAAATCATGAGAAAGCATTAGGTCTTTAACACATTTCCAGGCTATAAATTACAATTTCAAGATGCAAACTGTATATATTTATGCTGTTCTGAAAAATTTGACTTAAATCACAACGTTAGATGTTTTAAAATATTTTTGTCAAATTCCAAAACAAAATTAATAATAATAAAACCTGTTGAAGGTTTGGATTTCATAGGTTTTGCGATAGCAATAAAATTATGTATGGTAACAATATTTTATTCTAATAAATTAGTAAAAGTGCTTAAACATTTTATGTGAAAGCAGTTAAATGTTTTTAAAAAGATTGAAGAATTGTTAAAAATACACATAATACATAATATAATGATACAAAAATATCATTACTGAGCAAAACACCATAATGACAAGAAGTTGAAGTTCATTTTGAATCTAAAAATTTTTACTGTTATTTCAGCTTCTTCTTACTAGTCCCAGTAGCAGTCTTGTTCAGTGTAAGGTTACTGTTCCTCTCCTGTACATCACGTCTACCTGGAAACTCTCTGTGGTGAACGCTTTTCATATTTATTCTATATGGTAATGTTCATCTTTTGAAAAAGGCTCTCCTCATTCCTCTCTCTCCTTCAGCTTTTGAAATATTTTACCTTGTATAGAACCTTACACAAGCATTTTGCTTTATTTTGATGATCATGCCCCTGTCAAAGGTTATAAGGCACTTGAGTTTCAACAATACAATTATGAGTACCAATCTCAGGAAAGACTCGTGCTCCTGAGAACTCCACAGCCTCAATACAATTTATTTTATTTTAAAAAGTACTTCATCTGGAGTATAACTTCATGACTTTTCACCTGATGTACAGTAATTCCTCCTGTTCAATCATCAATAGTTCAGTAGCATTATACCTCATATATACATGAAATCAAATACTGTCAGGTCAGCCGTAGTGCTATCAACACAATCTCCTTTAAAAACGTAATGCTCAGATTACTATTGTTATGAAATTTTACTACGTATGTCACACACCACTAAGTTTATTTGGTACTTGCAGTCATGACTTGCTCTTCCGGAGGAATTCCTCTATAATTGAGCATTAGTTATTGTACCATCAAAATACGTTTCCGTAAATTTTAAACAGATAACAGCACTTTCTAGCAAGTGTTTTTTATAGATACAAGTTTATTACCTAGTTACAAGGAAAAAAAAAAAAATTGGCTAGAAACAGTTTTCCTTTTCTAGTTAAAAAATAAAAAAATGAGCTTAACAGAAAACATCCTGCCATCGCTCCCAAAGGAATATTCCCCAAGTACAAAATGAGGAAAGGCCATTTCTGACTGTAAAATATTTTAAATCCTGATGTAATAATAAACAGCTATCCTACATATTTTTTTTTCTAATATAATCTTTGTTATATTTATATTACAAGCATTGATCTTTTATAAGTATTTTTATCTGTTTCTTTCATCTGTGAATGTTGGTTTCAGGTTCAACATTATTAACAATGGCAACAGTCCAGCATCCTGGCAGAAATATGCAGTGGGCACAGATTGCTCTAGTTCCAGTCCTTGCTCATATTTCAGATGAGGAGTGGGCCTGTGCAGTTGAACTATTATTTTTCCACTAAGATGTCAAGAGACTGCAATGAATAGGCTCCTTTCATTATTCTCTGAAAGAAGACGACTGAAAGGTTCATGGTGAATTGTGTCCTCATGTAAATGTGAGGATAAAGTAAGACTCCATGCAAAAACATTTTCGTTACACCTTGAGAAGTCTTACGCTAAGAAAAACTGCAGAACTGTGTTCATGATGTCTGAGATACTTCAGCGACTACAAAGGATTAACATTTTCTGTCTCTTTGCTAATCTGCTCCCTTACATGGGAAGTAAAAAAAGGCAGATATTTGCATTCAGCTAGCTTTCCTGAAATCAAGATATGGAACTGCCAAACTTCAGCTCACAAGTGCATAATACTATTTGATCAGAAACACTGGCAGTTATCTAATGTAAACAACATGGTTTACAGAGATCTTATTTCCATATAAACACACATACCAAGAGCAGAATAAATCTCTCAAAAATCACTAAATAGGCATATGATTTTTGTGATTTTACCCTGTAGACTTAGTCAATACAGTAAAGCTATGTGTGGAATTAACAATTCTTGTTTGTATTCAGAAAAGTGTTCCTGAAGTATCAGGTTAAAATACTTATATACACACTAAACAGTAATCTGTACCATACTGAGTGTTCTTTTACAAAATGATATTTAACAGTCATTGTACTGTAAAAGTAACCATCAACCTAGCAGTGTACAGAGAAATTTATGGAATTATTCACTGTTATGGATTAAAAAAAACAACTTACTGAAAAAATTCCCAATCTCAAAATTGCTATTAACTGTACACTTTTTCAAAAATTCACGTAGTATTCAGTAACTTAAATCTAAAATCCCTCAAAACATTGCAAAGAAAATTTTTAAAGTAAGTAATAAATAAAATTTTCTAAGGTTAAACTTATGGCTTGCCTGAAGAACAACAGGCTAACAAGTTAAAGTTGTTAATGTATGGAAATTAAGAGTGTAAAGTAGGGCTGCACTGGGGCTCATTTTGATCTTGTTAATATTTACCACTCAAAGCAGCTGCCAATAGAGCATTCACCTTTGTCAGGCTTGTGTGTTGCAATACTTTGGTTTTAATTAGCATTCCAAACTTTTCTTCAGAGGAAATCACAGATACAGAGACTCAATATTATTTCCTCATTTTGGATTTAAATCAACAGTACTTAGTAGCTACTGCTGGATTCTATTTCTTCAGGCAGACCTTAATTCTGACTTTACCTCTACAGCGTTACTTCTAAACCACACAGTAAACATTTTCAGCAGTGATAATTTCTACTGAAGTTAGTGAGAGGGTTGTAATCCTGCAAAAGTTCGACACAAGAGTGCTACTGAACCAATATCTGCAATGTTGACCTTTCCTGTATCAGTGTCTGATGTAACAGAATAGAATAACTTCAGTGGTTGTTTTGGGGTGGGATTGGTTTGGGTTTTATATGTTGCTGGGTTTTGTTTTTCTCTAAAATAAACTGACTTTATTCAGTCATTTGCAATTTTACTTGACTTAGAAAATACTGTGATCAAATTAGTCCTGAAAAACTAGAAAAGACTGGCTCAATATTTGGATGTGGCACGTTTAAGTAAACCTAGCTTGCAAGAAGGAAATTTAACAGCTGTTTGTGGAGGAAGCACTCTTATCACTTAGTCAGAGGAACCAACTGCTTAGCATAATTTTGAAGGTAGCTCCTCTGTCACAGGCATCATCATCCACTCGATGTGTAAAAACCATTTATAAATATTAGCAATCATCTGGCATTTTTCAAAAGAACAGGAAAGTTAATCCTGTTTCCTGACTGAGTTGTGCCTTGCATAACTATATTCTGACTACCTAAGTTCCCCTGCAATTTCAGTTAATTACAGTATTCTTCTTATTTCCTGTCCTAAAGTTATTTGTGTAGTAACCGTATCCTACTAGAGTGGAAGATAAAATAAGCTTTGTGAATTATTGTGATTCATGTGTAAAATGCTGTGCTATCACCTCACACGAATGTCATGACATATTGGATATTGTTACCACCTAAAAATGTGTGAAACTTTTCAGCAATTACATTAACAGTCAGCACACCTCTCAAGAGATGCTTGCATTACTTGACCAATAGATATAAATTAACAAATATTAGTATGGCCATTTGTTTTACATTAGCAAATGAACAATGTTAAATATCTCTGAAGAGTTGCTCTTTCGAAGATCTTATATAAAAACACTTTCCTCTAGCACTTGCCTTCTCATTCATAACTGAGGGTAGGGGGCAGTTTTACCCAACTGTCTCAATAAAAGCCAGTTTTGCCAGTTCTATGTATTGCAAAATCCTTCTATTCATTTCATAAATGTAAGATTTTGAAGCATAAATTAGGAAGCTACTCATATTTTCAGCACACGAGGAGGTTCTTCAAACCATACTGCAACATTTCAACCAGCAATATACAAAAATACAGAATTTCTTAGTGACTGATATGAAACGAAGATTTCACTTTTGACACACTCACTTTGTAATTAATGACAAAATTTCTTCAGGCTTATATGGGACAAAGCTTTATACCCTCAACTATGTAACGCAGTAGCTATTACTCTATCTATCATAAATTTCCTCCTTTCATATTCACTTCAGACTACTCCTCATCTCGTTCTGAACCCACTTATACTCCCCCACATGGATCAAGAACTTACTGTTTTCTGTCACATTCCTCTGCTCCATTTATCCCTCCTTGTGCTCTCCCCCATATCCAGTGGTGCTTCCACATCCCACTTGTACATTCAGATCCATAGCCTTTTCCTACCTGAATTTCCTATTGCCCGCCCAAGTCTTCTCCTTTCTTGCAGTATCTAAAATTTTAGCACTTTGCTTTCTGTAGTCTAAATCTTCTTCTCTACGATAAAAATTATTTCAATCTTCTTAGATGCAAAAATTAAACCAAAGTAAATTATTACTCCAGGCACAGAAATCAAAGCCAAAGAAAAAAAATATTAGAATTATTTCAGAACCCATATTGCAAATAGAGTCATTGAGCCATGATAAATACTCTAAGAACAGGCAATGCACAGATGAGTCATCAAAACACACTTGAGAAACAGCTAGTTTACTAGCAAAGCTGAACCAAGTGCTTTGTTTCTCTGTTCTCCTATCTCTCTACCAGGATGACTCTCTAGGCAAAAATCTGTGACATGATGTTTTGTGTCTAGTGATACCTTCAGATTTTTGTGTCTTTCAGTATCATCCCTTGTCCTGAGGACTTCAGGATACTTCAGTGCAGCATTAAGAAAGTCGCACAGAAATTGAAACAAGCTACTTCTGCTTGTTTGCAAAGACTAACCTCCCAGGTCATGCTCTACAGCTTGTTTACTCTCACACATAACTGAAGAGAAATTCATCATCTGGAGAAGAAATGTGAGGTTGGATAACCTGTATCTTTGAGGCATGGATTTCTGGAAGATCTTAGTTTATTCCTTTCTAAGGAGATACTAGGCTTGTAGTTATATGGCAAATATGTTTCCTAATGTTTACATACAGAGAATGAGAGCACAAATTTACATAAACAGAATGAACAAACAAAACTTTTAAAGGCTCTTTCCATTTAAAATTACAAGCCATAACAATTGAATGAATTTGCAGTGCTTAACCATGCTTAGCAGTTCCTTTCCTGTCCAGGAAAATGATCACTGTTTAAAAACATTATGGTTTTCATTTAAAGAAAAAAAAAAAAAAAAAAAAAGGAAATTCACTCTCAACACACTTGTTTTTGGAGTTCCTAAAGGAGCAATGCCTCACCTCCTACGCACTGACTACCTGCTCCAGGCAGGGGGCTCTTTAGCACAAGCAGGGAGAGATGAAGCCAGTAACAAGACCAAAGCATTGGAGGAAGGGGCCTCCTCTGCCTCACTGTTTGTCCAGTGGCAAGACCCTTTTATCCCTCATCAACAGAGGAAAATCCTTTCCACATTAAGTACAATTATAGGCGCAAATTGGCTGCCAATTTCTGAAACTGTCCCTTTAAGTTTTAAGGGAGCTGGTTTCCTTTTCAATTTTAAATATATCTCACTCATATGGGAATAATACACAATCAAATCCAATATTTTTCCTACTGCCTAGCAGCTAAGTTATTTACTTGACTTTAACAAGACTTTTCTTTCCTCTTCCCAAGTTTGAGAGCAAGCACAAGCTAAGATGAGCTGTGCTGCTGTACAAACAGGCAGCAGCTACTTCCAACAATTTATTTGAAAAGAAGCAGATCTGTATGTTAGGTGGGAAAGGGAGAGACTTAGCGTAGGCGAGGGAAAGAGGGGAAAAAGTCAAGGTTTAAATTTTTGTTGTTGTAAATAGGCAGCTTGAAACATGGGAATAGAAAATAGGAAACTTTCAGAGACTAGACACACCTATTTCCTATTGTTGGAAAATTAAGACAGTTCCTTAAGCTTCATCTCCCCTAAAAACAATGCACAAAGGGTGTGAAGTTAACCACACAGACATAACGGCCCTTCAGAAAATCCCAGACGTATGCTCTGTGAATTTGCATGTGCAATCTGAATCTGTTTTTAAGAAACTAGATTGCAGGCAAAACACAAAATTTGAACCTTCCCCCCCCTCCCAAGATTGTAGAGATAATTTAGCACATTTACTATCTACAACCTTCTTCTCAGAAGGCACAGACACAGGTAGAGTATTCATGCCTTCCAAAATGTAACCTTATACATCTGGCCAGCAAACATCTGGATATTTATCTTCACTCATCATTTCCTTCAGTAAGTCCAAAAACTGTCAGTTATTTCAGCTGAGATTCAACCCAGGGGAGTACAAAAAAAAATTACATCCTTCTTTTGTCCAGGTTTTATAAACTGCTTTTTACCTTTTTCCCTTGGATATCAGCAAGTATAAAAATAAGCAGTCTGCATTCCTTTGACTGTTGCTTTTATTCTGTGAATACGTACTTCTGTAGCCACAGGGAGCATACATATGCAATTGTATTTATAACACAATCATATCTGCAATGCATGCAAAACCTCCTGCATCTTAAAACAGGCATTAAGTGCTATACATTTTACAAAGAATGAAGAGTACAAAATCCAGAGGAAACTGCTCAAGTCACATGTAGGAATTGATTTGTGAATAAACTACATAATGTCAATGAATCTTTCATACTTAGGATAGTCACAAAGCAGGAAACGTGAATATCAATTCCTTTAAAAAAGCTCTTCTACAAAAATCTTCATCTGCCCTTGCCATCCTCTCATTTTACAGAGATTTAACAAAACTCACCTTTGCAAAACACTTTTGAGGTTAAAAAAATAAACTGCCAACAACCATCACTGTAAAATATTTAAATATTAATACCAAACATATCTAACAAAGCAGTACGTGATCAATCATTTCAGAATCTAACTTTCATCAATAAGTTTAGCTTTTCTTGCTTGAATTTTCTTACTTAAATCTCTTACTTACTTTTCTTAAATTTATTTCTGACTCAAGATTTCAAAATCACCATCCCGGTATCTATTCTGAAGTTATTATCAAAATGTTTTCGACAAGAATTCAGACTATACAATGATTTTTTGAACTGTTCTTTACCTGAGGTTTCTCTCACTTTCCATTTACAATTTCTTTGAACCAGCTTCTTGCTCCCCAATAAAACTCTGCTTAGTGATACTCAAGTGCTTTCAAAAGAACAGTTAACTTAAAACTTATAACCACTTCTACAGAACAAAGAGCAATAACTAATAGCATTCTGCATTTAATACAAATTTGTTTAATGCACATTGTGGGCACATTGCAGACTGCCAAGTGTTCCATAGGAATGCCACAAAGTATTTCTGATTCAGATTTATTTCACCCATGTGGCCAAGGGAAGATATTAATGATATAACTAGCATAAATACTTAACCATGCATTCTCCATAATACATTTAGATTCATTTTTCAACTTTAAATCAACAAACAAAATATATAGTTACTAAATTTATGTTTACAATGAAAAAATAATTATTTCAGAATATGTGGACAAGAAAACTTGAGTAGAGGGAAAGACATAAGAGATGGATTTGACAGATCTGACTGTTTTTACCTCAAATCACTCCTAGTCAACAAAAAAAATCCCTCACTAACACTTTGTTTTTAAAAACACAACAGTAAAACACAGATAGCTATTTCCAGTCAAAACTGTCTTAACCTAGACGACGGTTCGGTACAAATCTTTTATTTTTACTTCTGTAGCACACCATAGGTTATATTAGTGAAAAAGAAAATAACGAAGTTTTATTTTTATAATTATGAAGTATGTAGATTGCATTTTGGAACTCAGTGTTAATAATGATGAATTATAAGAAAACAATAGCATGTAAAATATATTATGCATATATAAAGCGTCTTACACTATTGCTGTAAAATCATTAAAAAAAACATTTCTGTCTCAATTTAATAAATCTATTTAGAGTTGATGAAAACCACAAACCTGGAGTCAGTAACTTTTGAAATGCTTCCCTACAAAAATGTTTCACGTGCACTTCCCTTTTCATACTTAGCAAAAGTTTTGCCACTGCTGAACTTACAACTATGAAAAGCAGAGGTGTGCTTAGAACAATAGTGATGCTTTTGATACACATTTATTTAATAGAAATAAATTCTATAAAGTAAGAAGGAAAAAAAATCCCATCCATATTTTAAAAGCTCTTGTGCCCTGGTTGCTCTGTACTACATTCAGTAATGAATACTCCCAGCCATTTATACTGACAACCTGTGTAATAATGGCCATTCACATGTCCTCATCAGTGAGGCTGGGAATGATGATACTTCATCAGAAGTTTGTTAAAAGCACAAGTGAACTGATGTTCAGTTCTGTTAAAAGACCTGTTTTTTAACAGGCTGAAAGTTCTGTTTTTAACAGAACTGAACCTCAGTACACTCCTGGAACCTCCAATACCTTGCCTTTCCTCACACATACATACTAACACAAGATGATTATTCACGATTTTTGTTGCCAGCAACAGGAAGAAATTTTCAGAGTACTTCAGCTTCCATTAAGCCATCAAAATAACTATACCAGACACCAATATCCAGTGCTCCAGTCCAAGTTCCTTGCAATATACAACTACAAATATCGTAAAAGCTCAGTGGTGCTTATTCAGGATATCTGTCTTTCATACAGTTTTACATATGAGAACACTGTAGATACCCTTCTTGCAATGGGATGTTTATGTTCTTTTTAGTGTATGTTTTATTTTTAAGATTAAAGAAATAATTTTTCTAAATATTTAGCCTTGATTAATTCATCTAGATTTAACAATTAGTAATTCTCGAATAAATCTAACTTGTATATTCAAAAAGCATTTTGGCAATTTAAATACTGTAATTGAGGCAATAAATACGCATTGAGGGAAACATACGTGCAAAGAACATGTTCCAGATACAATCACATTTTGTCTGCTCCAAACACATTTTAAATGTTAACTGGCAATCTTTAAATAGATAATAAGGTATGGTAATGGCCTCATTAGAATTGTAGCAAGCAAGAAAAGCTAGTACAGACATCCAGCTTCTAGAAATCTAAGCAATATTCTGAAAGGATCACCTTGCCGTTTGGGAGCTAGGGTAGAAGACACTTTCAGTCTGCTTAAGTAGCCATTTCAGAACTTTTACCAACTTAAAAGAAAAATACACCCTTTACAAAATTTTCAAGTAATCATGCACCTATTCTCCATACAAAATTCACTTCAGTCACTAAAAACTGAGGGTGTCAATTAGGAATTAGAATTATTTATTTATATCGAGTTCTGAAATTATCTCATAGATTGTGAGCATTTGGAAATATTTGTCAGTCACATCAACTGTTACAAACTATAAACAGAAGCTATAAATACAGGCATAAAACGTGCATGTATGGATGGATACATACGGGAAAGCTGTTTAAATTACAGAAAGATTTCCTAGAAGAACACGTGTCCTTGAAATAAATTTAAATATTGATATATCTGATACCACCTGGTCCTAAATGATGGATGCTTTTTAGCAATGTCCCAGTGAGGAGCAGAAGTGTGCACCCAAGCCCTAGGAGTTGTTCCATGCCCCAAGAAAGCAGGGTTTGCATCTTTGCCTTGCACCCCCAGCCATGTGTTGCCTTACCTTTTCCCACATGTATTCTGTGAAAAGCAACACGTGGCTTCTCCAAAGTACAGTTCTGCACAGTCTGAGAAGTGTTTTCAAAGAAATATCAAAACAGCCATTTTTGATTGCAAAGTACTTCATAGCACCTCTTAGTTCAAGTACAGCATCACATCTAAGAGGTAGTATTCTGCATGTTTCTTTCTCCATTTTAAAACTATACAGACTGACAAACAGCAGTAATGACCAGGCAATTTTTACTAGCACAGCAGGGGAAACACAACTCTTTTTTTTTTTTTTTTTTTTTTAAACAGAAAAAGCACAAGCATCAAAATGGGCCATCTGTTTTAGCAATGCTTTTTATTTCTCTGGGACTCTGCTTCCACTTTAAGTGACAAAAAATAGTTACCAACGCTGCTGTTTGATGAATTTTATGACTTTTGCTTTTACTCTAAACCTAATTTCTTACAATTCCATTTTCATATAAGAAATTAAAAACTGTTGTTACATTTGGTACCTCTTACTGCTGATCTGCTGATTTCAACAGATTGGTAGAACATAGAAGGGCCATAAAAAACAAACCTCCCTTATAGACCATTCCTTTAAGCCCATGACAAAGTTCTTTAGCAAGTAGGCAAATATGCTTATCAGAAACAGCTACCATCTCCAAAATCATTCAAACGGGTTTAGGACAAAAAAAAAAAAAAAAAAAAAGTTTGGATCAAGTGATTCATATGCAACTTATTTAGGAAATACATATTAATTTCTCACCAAATTAATAAGAAGCCTTTTGCTGAAAAAAGTAACACAGCTTAAAATTAGATCAAGAAAACAAGAATATATATTCTCTTGTGGGTTTTCATTTACAGTAAGTATATATTTCTATCTTTAAATACATATTTAAACGTAAAGACAAGAAAAAAGGAAAATCAGACAGATGTAGTTGAACTTTTCCTTGAACTTCCAAACAAAGTTACTCTCAACTTGTGAGTTCACTTGCTGGAAGACAGCTGTATAACATCTGAGAAGTCAAATAGTACATCTAGTAGAACTACTCCACATATTTCTCAGGTAAAACGCCCTAAGAATAAAATCTACAAACTGCTGCAGTACTAGTTTCTCTTTCCCCACATTCACCAAATGCAAAAAGGCTCAATTCAAAACTTGAATAATCACATATATATTTCTTCAGATATTATAGAACAGAGTTATGCACCATTTCATTGATTTTCAGCAACACACTGGGAAAAAATGTCAAATGAAATGTTTCTTCAGTGTTAGATATTTTCACATTCACGTCTCCAGTCTGAGACTACAGATGGATTTTTTTTCCCCTTTCAAAATGCAATGCACAGACTAGAGGGCAGCAGTATCCAAGGTTATGGATGTTTGAAGTCAGCTGCCTTTCTGAATGGTCATCCCACATTACATTACAGAAACTTTCTTCTCCCATTTCTCCTCAGAAGATATTTGTTTGTGTTCAATGACATTTCTATCAGGTTAATTCAATAGTCAGGCACATCACTATGATCACAACAGCCATGTATGCAACCCAACAGTTTATCTATTTTAAGCCACTCATTTCATGCACACACTGGGTGAATTTCATTGAGAAATCACAGAAAACAGTCAATTCATAGACGATTTGGAATTCATAATAAGCTTCAGAAACTTTAGGTTCTGTTATCGTAAAGAAAAAAAGAATGGATGAAAAAGAACAAAGACTTTCCCCATGGACGTAAATATAAGGATATTTATTATGTATTTTCTAATGTTTCAGTGTAAAAAGCATGTTACTAACTTGCCCTTTGACAGGAAGATCTAGAACTTTTCCTCCAGTCTGTGCACTCATGGACAACCTCAGGCTCTGCATATGGAAAAAAGATGAGACTGCACACTCCAGACACCCACAGGTATCTCTTGTTAATGCATGTCTCTACAGAGAGCCTTGACAAGGACAATGCATTATGTAAACCCTCAAAGCAGGATTTCAGCAATGCTTAAGAGGAGCATTAACTTTGTGCTGGCCCCTTTCCCAGCCATAAGAAAAGACAACTAACAAAGAAAATGGAGGAATTTGGTTTCTTTTTCATTTTGTACTGGGGAACTTGCCAGATCTCTTGACGGTGGGAGCTTGAGAAAAGATAAACAATGCTGAGAGAAGATGGAAGGAAATGCCATCTGAATTTTTGCTATAAAAATTTTGTCAGAAAAAGTCAGTTCACACTTTTATGAATATAGATTTTATTATTTTCAAGGTTAAGAGATGGATGGTCCCTGACATCATTAAAAAAAAAAAAAAAGTGTTTTTATTCTTGTACCGAGGCTTAATTCACAACAACCATGGGGATCTATGAAAAAAAATATATAATATATTTGAAGAAAACATGCAAGAATCACGGCAAGTCTTTAGTAACTTCTCTCCTGATATCCTTTCATCATCCAACAGTGAATAGCCTATGCCTTCTCAGGCTAGATGCTAAACCCAGATCACCATGCTTAATCCCTCACCTATAGCAGCAAGCCATGTACTAATTTCTCCTCCGGAGCACAGCTTATAATAGTTCTAAAAAGCCAAAAGTCAGCAGTCAATCCCTTTTTCTGCAGTCTAACCTGTCAGGAATTTGTTATTACCATCAATCTTTGTAACCTTTGGCATATAACACACTTTGAATATCCATTCACTTGTAATCATCTTCTGGAGATTCAGAAGTGAGAATTAAGCAAAAGAAAAAAAAAAATCCATGTTTTCTCTCATCCTCATCTTCTAAATTTTTCAGATTACGAGATTTTTCCAGAAAGTCACTTAACTCACGATTTCTAAAGTAGAACAGAAAGTGGTCTGCATGTGCCACAACACATTTAACAGCCAAAATACGTCCGCCTCGGATCAGGACATTACTCTTGCCAACATACAAGAAATCAGTCTTTCACACAACAGGAACTTATTATGAACAATAGCAACCTGAGAACAATACAAGCAAGCTCCTATAATTTTACAGGACTCTAGTCCACTCCACGTCAGGAAGCCTGATTGCAGCTGATGGATTTTCAGAATTACCTTTTTTCAAACAAAACATACACTTGTCCGTCAGCAGAAGTGGTATCATTTTAGTTTGGTGAGACTGACTGTGGGTCTTCTACAAATTTTACTGCCCACTCTGAAAATTATATAAAAGGAGCACCTCTTATTTCTGAGAAGAAACGTAAAATATATGGTTGTAAAAATAAGCATATAGAAACAACGAATGATGTCGTTTATTTACAGTGAAATTGGAAGGCAGGGAATGAATCATAATCACATGAACTCTCTATTTATTTTTAATTCATGTTATGCTGTCTGCAGGTATTAGAATAGAATCAATCAGAAGACAGAACAGAAAATATGGCAACCAACTATGGCTTTTGCTAATTTTGTGAGGCAATCAGAGTCAACATTTTTATATCTCTCCCAAGCTTGTTTAAATAATAATAAAAAAATAACAACTGCTGGAATGACAAAAAAAATGTATTCTCTAAAATTAACAAGAAGAGAATATTTTTCTCTTAATCACTGGGTATCAATTCCCTTTGCAATCAATACAAGCTGTGACAAGAAAAAAGAGCAGAGTTTCATTCAATCACTTGACAGTTTCCAAAGTTTTCCATCTTTCATTGGGGCTGAATTAAGCATGTTGAATAATCAATATAGCACTGAACTGCCAGTCAGGTAAACAGTGTAATTTTCCCAAATGCAATGACCAGCTTAAAAATAAAACAAAACAAACAAAAAAAAAAAAAATACATACCACCCAACCATTCCTTTGCACTCCAAATGGAGCTTCTGGCATGGAAGAGAATATTCTCATTTACTGCTTTTCCAAGGGAAATGAAGGTTTTTCTGAAAAGAAAACCTTGTGTTTCTGACCATGTTCCCAATAACAAAAGTCAGACATCATTTTATTGGAAATTCATTATAGTAAAACTAAAATCCCTTAAATCCAAAATTATTTCAATATACTATCAATTCTTAATATAAAATCTACTTAACAAGTCCATTCTGATATACTGACATCAGACAAGCACATTATAAAATGCAGATGAAAGGAGCACTTCAAAGGCAGGAATGGGTCAGATAAATAAAGATAGTGTGATGATATGATTCCAATATGCTCTCCAAAAATGAGTGGTGAATGTAAATGCTGAAAAAAAAAAAAAATAGGCTCTACTGTGTCCTTCTTTAACAAGCTTGAAAGTCCAAATTCTTCTCATTAAACAGTGAACATGGCATTGCGCTAGCGTCCAACATGTTAACATACTAGCATTAACTGCATACACGTATAGTTAACAGAAAGATTAGGACTGGTTTTTACTCTTGCCTATTCCTATATATTTAACATGAGATTCCTATATATTTAATCATGAA
>PPHD01009838.1:4598-20241 GCA_002909625.1 Bambusicola thoracicus | reverse complement strand
CTGCCCTATATAAACGGTGGTGTGCAGTTATTAAGATGGCTTGGCTACTAGAAACTATATGGGTGTGTGGCCTCGTCCCTTGCTGCGCCTCGGCTGATTATTGCTCTCCAGGAGCTCTCGGACTTGTTGTTTGACAACAGACAGACATCAGTTTAGTAAGTGCCTTGATGTTATATGCCTGGTTTGCTTTTGGTACTGGGTAGGCCTGCAATAGCCTTCTTGCAGTGTCAACACAGGTCAGGGCATATCTCACCCCCTCAGACCGAGGGAGGGGCCCTGTGTAATCAACCTGCCATTGCTGGAGAGGATTGTGTCCTCTAGCAAGATGGGCTGTTGTTTCAGGCAACAATCTCGGTCTTAGAGAAAGCATCACAGTCTCGGCATGCCTGGGCGATGTCAGATAGCTGTATGGGCAGCCCCCATGCTTTAGCAGCTGCCCACATTGTCTTTCGTCCAGCATGCTGTAACTTCTGATGTAACCAATGGGCGATGTTCTCAGATGGTGAATTCTCAATCCATCAAATTCAGGCCAGTGTGTCATCTTTGTCATTTCCCAGTAACTACAAGGGCTGATGACCAGAAACGTGGGAGACACGTACAGTCCTGTGTTTGACTGTATTCCATGTCTAACCACATATTTTTGCCCCAGATTGGTCAGGCATGTATAGTCCATTCCTGGGTGACCCACTGTACAATCCAAAGAGTGAGCCCCCGGTACACAGCCCAATTATCCGTGCAGATATTCAGGATACTGTCACGAGGTTCCTTGGTTATAATCATCCACACGGCTCGCAGTTCTACCCATTGTCTGCTCTGATCATCCCCCTCATCAAAGCAGATTGTCTTGGTGGAGGGATGGTATGCCATCGCTCTCCACTTGCTCGGGTTGCCCTTGCTGGACCCATCTGTGTACCAGGCATCTTCAGGGATAGGATATTTCCCCTCTTGAATGGAACTCTTCTCTGGTGGATCGACCAATATTTCTTTTGGTGCATCACTATGATACGTCACCGGGCCTAGGATCTTTTGAAGTTCTTCCTTTAATGGTGATAAAGACAGACTACTCCTCTGGCTGAGATAAGCGACCCATTGTTCCACCATTTGTGCTTGGGTCACCCTCGTCTTAGGAAGGTGGGTCAGATCTTTCACCCACCCTTGAATGGGCAGAGTGGTCTTAACTATGATTTCAGCTGTTTGGGTTATCGGCTCTACCGCCTGTAATGCGGAATAAGCAGCCAATAACTGTTTTTCAATCATACTATATCTATCTTCTGCTCCGTGCTGGATCTGAGACCAGAATCCAGTGGAGGTCCAAACATAACTCCGATGTTGCCACAGGCCCCAGCCTGAGTGACATGAACATCCAACCCAGCTGGGAGGGTAGGATCAAATATATCCAATACCTGGGCTTGTTTAACTGCCAGTATTGCCTGTTGGAAAGCCACCTGTTCCATTTTCCCCCAGTCCCATAGTTACCCCTTTTTCGTGAGTCTGTACAGTAGCCTCAACAGCTGCGCTAAGTGAGGTATAAAGGAACATCAGTATCCCAATATATCTAAGAACTCCTGCAGCTGCTGTGGTGTTATAGGGACTGGGAATGCCTGGACCTTATCTATGACAGCACTGGGTCTTTCCTGACCAAACTACCCCCAGTAATTTTATGGACAGGTCCAGACCTTGCACCTTCTGAGGATTTATAGCTGATCCTCTTTCCTGCAGATAAATAGTTAATGAATCTGCTGCTTGTCCTACTGCCTCCAGTGAGTTGGATGTCAACAGGAGATCATGAGTGTAATAATACAGTTAACGTTATCAGGTTTTCTCCAATTAGCCAAGTCACAGACCACTAGATTATGGCAATATGTTGGCGAATGCACGTACCCCTTTGGAAGGACCTGAAAGGTCCACTGCCTGCCTCCCCATGTAAACACAAACTGATCTTGCAATTCTTCAGCAATTGGAATACTGAAGAATGCATTTGCTAAATCTAGGACACAATTGTAGGCTTTTATCTCCCTACTCCATGTGTCCATTAGGGAGGCAATATTGGGTACAGCTGCATGAATGGGCGGTGTGACCTTATTTAATTTTTATAATCCACTGTCATTCTCCATGTTCCATCCGACCTTTGCTCTGGCTGCATGGGGGAATTATATGGGCTATGTGGAGGTCTTATAATGCTGAATTTTTCTAATTCCTGCACCATTTTTGATATTTCATCTTGCCCACCTGGGAGGCTCTTACATTAGTAATCTGGTGTGGTTTCAGCAGGAGCTAGACCCCATAAAATATCTATGTCCAAGATGTATTCCTGGACTGGGGCAACAGACACCTTATACTCCTGGGGTGGGAGATGCCCAACCCCCAGTTTCAACCATGTTTGGGTGACCAGAATGGTCTGTCCCCCAAAACCACCAATCATCACTCTATTGCCATCAAATCTAGTCAGATGTCCATAAATTATTGAAGTTTCCGCTCTTATCTCAACCAACGCCATAACTCTCTGAATATTCTTTCAGGACCAAAAAATTATTAATTCTCCATAGGGTCTGCGGTCCCGTTTGGAGCCCTAGGGGGACTAACATCCCTTGTCACACCATAAATTGTGCTATGGCCTAGTCTTCTGCCTCTGGTGGGTCAGACACCATGGCCCGAGACACCTAAGGAGGCTTCTTTTTCCTATTAGGAACTGTAAAATCTTATAAGTTCCATGTTGTCATTGGTAATCTATCTATAACTCTTACCCTGGGTTTTGCGGGGAAAATTTTGAAATTTTTGATTGTCCTTCCACTGTTTCCAAAGCAGGAGGAGGACATGATTGGGCTGGTGATCAACTTCAGCAAATTGGACCCCAGCCCAGATTAAGTCATTAAATATTTGCTTTCAGGAAACACGTATGGGTCCCAACTGAGGAGTTCATACAGCTGGCCTCCTAGTTTTAGTTACTGGCAGGACTTTTGCTTCTTCTAGAGTATGAATATTATACCTGGTCCGCAGGTGCTCTGTCTCTCCGTGATCAGCCACTAGTTTGTCTGCCTGTTGGACTACTGATTCTGAGGACAACAGGGGGTTCAGTATAGAGACTAAAGTGCCATATAGATGGGAAGGGGCCTGCTGCAAGAGCAAATCTCTCATCCCCACTGAAAATCTGACCATATCAGAGCTGTCAAATGTATCTTCATAGGTTGCTTCTCTTATACCCAATTCACAGATGTAATTTTGAAGGTCCTCCATGGAGGACCACAACCCTGTATGTAACGGTCTGTCTTATTTATTCAGCCATACCATACAGCATGCTGCCATTAGCCAATCTATTATAGAATGGTTTTCGCTGGCACATTGGATGTCTGCGTATAATCTCTGCCTAAGGGCAGGATGCACAGTCACAGTGACCAATATAGATATTTCTGGCACGTTAACCATAGCACTTTCTGCCTCTGAGTCCCATAATCGTAGTAGTCAAGTTGGTACGCTTCCCCTAGGCTTCTGCTGGAACCATTGTACTTGGTCCATTAACTCTGTTACTGTGTATGGCTGGGCTGTTACACGTAAGTGAGTTTGGGCAGGGGGCCACTGATCAGGGGGCACCCCTACCGGTCTTTCTTTTTTCTGTATCTTTTTTGTTTTTTGAGTTATAGTAGGATGGATCTCCAAGGGATCCTTGCAAGCAGAGCAACAAGATCCAATTTAGAATGTTTATCTTCCTGATCAACCAGGTCCACTGATTCAGAAGTCTGCTTTTAAATAATCTAACTTAAATATTATAGACCTGCCCTATTGCAAAATGGAAAGTTGTTTTCTTAGGGGACCTCATTTTTCAATTAGGGTTGCTAATTCATAATAAGGGGATCCCAGAAATCCTGTCATCTGTTCAGTGATCATTTTGTCTAGGGGGGCAATGTTCTCCCCCCTAACCCATCTATATCTATAAAGATATTCCAGAGGAAAGACATTATATAGATTTTAATATATTTGGCCTGCCTGGCTCGCCAAGTGTATAGTCAACAAATATACAGAGTGGTGTGGTCAGATTGGTATCCACAGATAGTATAGCTAGAAAGATTATGATTGGAAATGGAAGATGCTCACCCATGCTGTAGGCTCACAGGAAAAACTCCAAGAGGAGCAATCTCCAGAAAGAGATCCTTCCTCAGTGGCAGTCAGCCCTTAAATGGGGTCTAGGCGAGGTGGAGCCAGCCTCTACCCCTTCTGGTCACACAGGTGAATTGAATTCACCTGTGCTCCCAGGGCTGACCAGGTCCTTTCCCCAGGTGCTCAATCAGAGGTTCAAGCAGTGATTCAACAGTTCACATACAGTAATGAATATAAACTACTGACAGCGTATATATTTGGTGTTTATAAGTTATTCCAATAGGTAGGGAAATTATAGGAAGCTGTTCTTTTTAAATATAATGTAAGTTTTGTCTTAGTATGTATACTTCACAGTCACCTGCAGGCAGATGAACAACATCGTTGTGAGGCACAGAAGTCATTATACTGCATCTTGCGTCTCAGAGAATGCACTTGTTATGAACAGAACATAGCTATAAAAATTTAGGTAGGTTCCCTTTGTAGTCACCTTATAAAGAAAGGCACTGGCAAGCAGGCTACCCATCTCATCTTGACACTGCTGTCTGAAAGAAATGCATTAATCATCTCTGGGAATTCCTGGTTCTTATTTTACTTTCAAAGGACCAACAAGCCCTGTCGGGGATTCCAAGGGCCCATATTTTGTCAGCTGATATTGATGACAACTATGATCTCATTTGTGCTATGTGGTATTTTGGTAGGGAGATATGAGGGTTTGGAACTGCCTACTTGTAGTTTACATTTCTAGTTGATTGATTCAATTAATTTTCGTCAAAGCAAAATATCTCTGGTGGGGAGAAAAGTCAAGTTTTTAAACAGCAGAAATAATGGCCAAGCAAGAACTTTAGAATGTTTTATTCTGCTTTTCTTTTTCCAGATAGATGGAAGTACATGTATGGTTCAGAATGAGTTTTACAAGTTACACTCTTTTTCCAGTAACAGACAGGATGCAACATAATCAAAGTTAAGGCTCTTCTTAAAACAGAACCATTTCTGCACACTTTCTCTCAACCCAGGAAATACCCTCTTGCCTTTTTAGACATTCTGAGTCACTAAAAAATGGTCAGAAAAAAAGCTATCCCGAAGTTGAATGTATTAGGCATAGAATTTCCATAACGAGCAACTGAATTGCTTTCCGTGATAATGTGTTTCTAGATTTCCTAGCAAAAGGAACTAGAGAAGCCTGCAGATGTACCCTGATGCTCTAAAATTTCTCCTGAGATTTATACATTTCACCCAAACAAGGCTGGGAAAGATGCACTGCAGCAAACGCAGCTCATGTGCAGATTTGGATCTACTACAATATCACAAGCAGGACACACAGCTCAGTTATCTTTACCTGTGATATGCTTTCTATGTTTCTCTTAATTTGAGAGTTTCTTTCACTGAAAATTCCTGCACATTTGCTGCTTGACCTCAGTTCCTGAGGACTGCATTCACTGTTACATTTCTGTGGTAGTCTCTGGATTCTTCTGATAAAAATTTCCATCAGCTCCTGTAATTGTAGATCACTGATTGGTCCTTTATTCATTCCCAGTTTCTAACTTTTCTCCTTTGGACAAAGAAGGACTTTATCTGATCCCTTTTCGTCAGCATACTTGTAAGTCCAGACACAAAGCACCCCCCTACTATTACACATATTTCTGAAGCAGACAATGACTATTTCAAGAGACGTGCATGGAAAGCTCTCTCTAGGGAAGATGAGAGCAGGGATGCAAGTAGAAATGCAAAGCAGTTACAAAACCTCTGAGTTTTGTGATTCCTTGCATCGAAAATGAGTTAAACTTTCTGCAAAGGAAATGAGAAAAGGGAGTAGAATTTGTGCAGATGCCTCTAGACATTCTGTTCAGATTTTAGTAGATCCATCCAATAGTTCTAACTCTAAAGTAAGAAAAAAAAACACACAACAGTAAGTGCAAACAAATGAAAATCCACATCACTTTGTGTGTGAATATCTAAGTGGCATTAGCCACTCAGACAGTCACAAAATACTGAACCCATGTTCTAGGCTTCACGTCTAATGGCATTAATAGGAGCATACATAACACATATCAGAACAGTGAGAACAGGAAGTAAAAAAATGGAATAATGACCCTAATATAAACCCTTAACAGAGGCATAACTGGACCTGATGTAATCATTAGGCAGCGTAAGGAGTCTCTACTTTTTAGTCTCTCTACTGCAGAATCTTCTGGTAACTAACATAGATTGTTGCTCCATGTAGTGCAGCTTCTCCTTTGTGCTGTTGGTGCAAGATTAAAACAGCTTTCTGAAGTTATTCAAGAGAATAAATTGATTCATATTGAAGGTGTCTTTGCTCCTTGCTCAAGCATCACACTATGAACTTAAACACCATTCAGTTAGAGAATCCACATCCATACAGACTGATTAACCTCCTGACAGTGGCTATCTCCAGTTTTAAAAAAGGCTTCTAAGAATTAAACAAAGCTGCAGGGGGATGTTAGCCCTTTCCATCATGCCATTTTAAAGGAGACTTTCCCTCTTTTTAAAGCATCATCACTAGTAGAGGTATCACTGTAATTTTCTTCAGCATTCTCAGAAAGCAGAAAAAAGTTGTTACCTAGACCTCTCCTGCAATTTGATCTTTCATGGCACTAAAAACCAGTGAGACATAGTCCAGGGAAGAAAGAGGTAGCTTATGTGGAAGTACGTCTGTTAAATTATTGTTTGGAAATATCTACTTCAACATGCACAGCATTTACTACCGTTACCAATAAACAGAAAAGTCTGTTGCTGTTCTGTTCTATTGCTGTTACACACTCTCATCCTTTAATTTGGCATTAGATGACCTTATATCCCACCTGGTACAATTCTTTTGCTTTTGAGAAGAAATTACAATTTTTGTTTATTTTTATTTTTATTTTTATTCTTTTTGTGACCCGTACTTATAGGTAACTTCCTCCACACCATATATACTTTACATGTCTGGTAACGAGTTTTTCAGATGTAGCAGCAGGAATTGTTTCTACTGCACGTAGAAGAGAAAGGAGAAGGATATAAGTGGGTTGCTCTGAAAGTAACACCTGCTATTTATTTTTCTGGAAACTACAACAGAAATACATAATAGCACTATTTGATAGAGCAAATTCTCAGCTACAAAACACTATTTTTCAATAGTCAAGCCCATTAGCTGTGCATTTTTGCCAGTGATGAACAAGAACCTGCATGCCACGCTTGTCAAAATCTGCATGGATATCTGGAATGTGCCTTGTCTTTCATTTTGCTGTTATCGCTGTGTCATGATTTTATGATTTTGGGCTATCAGTATTCCACATCATAACATCATGTAGTGCAATGGGAGTTAAAGAGTTAATTCTCCAGGTCCAGATACCTGTCCTAGAAGAGAAGAACTACATACCCCAGAGGACTTTGTGTTCAGAGAGAAGATATAGTTCCTGGCAAGGTCATGAGACGAGCTGTCCTTCCTTCTGCTCGTCCCTGCTGCATGTCTCACCTCATCATTAGAGTAAGGCCTTTGGCTTTTGGACATTCCCTCTCATTTAATTTGATTTATTAGCTCAAATTTGAATTATATTGTATTATACTCTATTATAGTGTGCAATCTTGCATTCTGATATCTTGTTTAGTAAATTAGTTTGTTTCTCCTCAGATTGTTGTCATTGTTTTGTTTTAGGCCCATCACTCTATCCTTTTTCCGCCATCCCTTTCTGGGGTGCAGATCCGTGAGTCCCTCCACCCCACTAGTCACAGAACCGGGCCAAATCAGCCCATAAACTGTTGACACACACCACCCTCCACTTCACTGTGGTAACATCCACTGTTTGGTCTCTGCAAACGCTCAGCAAGTATTGATGTATGTCAATGGGTGCAACCTTTTCTTCATGAAGGAATTAAATTCCACTCTGTTTCATATGTATTTCTATGTCAGATACCATTACATCAGACTGTCCCTCTGCTAACATGAATTGCACAGCAACAAAATGTTACAGAATAATGGCAAGAGGGTTCAACATCTTCTGCCATTCCACCGACACCTGCCTCTGACTCTGTAGGCCAATATAATAAAATAAGAGGCCTTACTTTCAAAGCAACCCTCATACACTCAAATTCATAACTCTTGACTAGGAAAGGACATTGATACATGTTACATCTAAAAGGTCCAGACAATGGATGAATTATATTTCTAGCAAGATAATGAGTGCATATTCTGTGTGTCTTATGTGCAACCCAACATTTCTTTTAAAGGACATGAATCTTTTTTTTTTTTCATCTTTTTAAACCCTAACTCCCTCAGTACTACCAAAACTCTGAATATTTCCTATAGTTCCCATAATCTAGAAATGTACTCAGTAATTTTTAATTGATTGTTAGACTATGAATCATTTCATTAATCAGTTATCTTCTTCACAGTGTCAATGAAATTGTTAAAATTAAGAAGATTCCGTAGCAACTCGTGAGACAGCCCAATTATACACTTTGTTCATACATTATCATTTAATTAAAACTGTTTATTTCTATGGAATTTTAGTCATCTTGTTAGCACGTTCCTGGAGGTTTACTTTTTCCAATTCTTCAGACAGCCATTAACAGCATTTGTTCTACTCGCACACACTACATTTTCTAAGCTGTCTCCTCTGGTGTCCTACTTCTACACGGTTTTAAAATCTTGAGATTATATTATGTCTGTCTCTAGCATGCATGCCTGAGTCATGATCTTCTGGTTCAAACCTCACTAGAATCAATGGAAGTCTTCTTTCCTTTGTCTTTAGCATGCTCTTGATCAGAGAGTTTCTTCTATGCAACTTTGTATTCTGTTTGACTTTAAGTATCTAAGAAATTAAAGAAGAATCTCATCATCAAAGCTATTCTGATTAAAGATGCGGTAGTACATGATGCTGGTATAAATAATATAAAATTGGGAAGAATCTAAGAACACCGCTCTGTAATGTGTTATATCTATGTATGTAATGTAAGATATATAACTTCCAGTAAGAGAGAGTCTGTTATCATGTGTTGTAGTGGTTGAATTCAGTAAACTCAAGAAATAGGAGAATAATGAGATCCATTAACTTGGAAAGGCATTTACTGCCTTGCAGATGAACCACATATTTTGGGGAAAGACTGTTCTAAGACTGAGAATCGCACTTTTAAGATTAGAATGAAACTAGTTAAGGAGATTGGACCAAGCAAGCAGAGATTCTTTGGGAAAACCAAGATGTAAGAATAATGCTGTTCTTGTTTGAATAAAGAACTCTTGTACACAGTACAGATCTCTGTTAGCAGACACACACCTTTTAGAAGTTGTCAGTATGAGGTTCAAGTCCACAGCCTCATCCTTTAGTGGAGCCCCAACTATCATAACTGGATCAATGGAGAACAGTAGTGCTAGTGCTTCTAAATTCTACAGTGTAAAATACTTTGGTCAAACTCACTGTAAGTTGTAATACTTGTGTTGACTACTATTACTAATATGAGATGATCCTTGACAGAAATATTGATTAGATAAAGTCTTAACAGTTTTACTTGAAATTCATTCATCAGGGAACAAACTACTTTCTTCTTAAAGAGAAATTAAAGGAAGAAATCAGTCTGATCTGAATCTGACCCATAGGGTAAAGTCTGTTTCATGAGTGATTTCTGACTACTGTTCTGAATTTAATGCACAAAGGACAGCAGCAATTAAAACAAAACAAATAAACAAAACCCACAACAGATCAAACAAACAACAACAACAACAAAAAGCAAGGAGGCTTTAACTACACAAATAGAGAGAGAGCTTCTTGTGTTTTCTACCCTGAAATTAAACAGAAAGCTATCCTTACCCTAAGAAGCCAATTCTCTAATGGGATTATTTTCCAAAAACATTTTCAGTAGACACTGCTTTAAATAAGAGATAAACACAACAATGAAGTTGTCTTGAACTTTCCAGGTATGATGTAAATTTGGCTGTTAGATTTTAGTTTCTTTTTCATTTGTCCTGACACTTAAAAAAAAAAAAAAGAGAGAGAGAAAAAAGAAGATAGTTACACATGCCTAATAAAATACAAATTAGAAACTAAAAGGAAATTATTCCTTTATTTTTATTTTATAGTATGTATGCAAATTATGAATTTTATAGCAATTTTCAAAGTACAATTCAAATCTCACCCTACTAATTCCCAAAATATGCTTCTGTTGGTGCTGGGAGAGTTTGATTGCTCATTTGTTTGTATTTTACTACATCTAATCTTCTGAGAAACAACAACATAATTTCATAAGAATTTGGAAACACTGAAGGTTGGTAAGGAGATAAGCCTATAATGACTTCTAAATATAGACGAGTATTCTTACTGCTGGGGTTCTGATTAAAAGTCTGAAAAAAAAGTGTGTGCAAAATACACTCTTCATTATAAGACAAAGATATGTCATCTGTAAAGATTAGACCAGGAGGGTTTTTTTTCATTTATTAACAAAAAAGAAATTCTAAAATAAATATAAAATCATACATATATGTAGCACATACAGTGAGCCCAATTGCACAGTTATGTTACACAAAGCATGAAGGAAGGGAAATGGATGGAGAAAATAGAACTGAATTTATTGGAGATTATTGTTTAGAGGGGGAAAAAGAAATCAGCTTGATTTCAGTTCTCTCTGATCAGCCCCAGTATATCCTTTCTCAGCATTTTCTCTATATCCTGCTGTCCCTGCTTCCCCATTATAAACATCTTACAAGTACTGAATGAAGGAGAAGACAACTGGTGAAGTACCAACAGCTCAGGTCATCTAGAACACTGTGTATTAAGAAGAAGGTATAATCCTTAGGGTAACTTAGTTTGAACTTTCTGCTATCTTACCTGACTAAAGGACATTCCTTCAAAATACATGGTGTTTCAGAAACTTTGACACACTTTTCCTAACATTCATGCTGCTCTTTTGACAAGTCAAAAGTTTTGTTGTCCTCAAGTTGAAAGAGCAGCACAAAGAGCGCAGAAGACTCTTGTGTCATCACAGTCAAAGCACACTTCTCGGAGTACTGGAAGAAATTCCCATTGTAACACTGAGATGAAAGCACTTCTCAAACATGAAGGAACAGCATAAAAAATGGCAGAATATTTAAGAACACATCTAGAACTTTCTCTTTTGGGAAGGCTGATGAATTCCCATCTATGTCCTTCACGCTGGCAATACCAAAGACTTTTCTTCCTTATGAATCCAAAATTATCTCCTCCCAGAGTGAATAGACCTATCCCAACTCCTGCAACCTAATCAACATGATGCTGTTCCTATGAGCACAGCTAGATCTCAAGTGAGGTTTGGAAAAGCGAAACAACAGAGACTTTTGAAATGCTGTCTGTGACCGGAAACATTGCTTTTGTATTTCACAGAGATTATTTTTTCTCCTAAAGGGAAACTCATTACAGCCATTTTATCAGCCTGATTTTCTTAAAGATCAATAGTTGTGCTTCTTAGCACTCTCCTCATCTCTCTGAAAGGAGATTGTAGCAAAGTAGGGATTGTCCTCTTCTTCCATGTGACAAGCAATAGGAAGAGATGTAACAGCCTTAAGTTGTGACAGGGAAGGTTCAGGTGGATATTAGTTAAAATTTAGTCTCAGAAAGAGTGGTGAGGTGCTGGAACAAGTTACCCAGAGAGGCAGTGGAGTTACTGTCCCTGAAGGTGTTCAGGTAGATGTAGCACTGAGGGAGATGGGATAGTAGACATGGTGGTGATGTGTTTGCTGTTGGACTAGAAGATCTGTTTTTTTCCAGTGTTAGTGATTCTATTACTCTATGATTCTGTAACTATCATATGAGTTATTTATTCAAATGCCATGCAAACTCATTCCAGCAGATGGGGCAAGAAAGCAGAAGGAAACAGTGCCACATACAAAGGGTAGGCAAAGTAGAGAGGTTCAGGGAACACACCTCAAACCATCAGAGAACAAAGCACTTCAAAAGCTACATTGTGAATTCCAGTTCAGTTGGAAATACTTTTCACATAACTGACAGTGATGGAATTTTCCTTGGAATGGGCTTAGTAGATGAAGAAAAATAACCACTTGGGATTTTCTCTGAAACAAAGAAAATAAATGAATTGTAATTTGCCTTTTATTCTTTTGGCTTTAGTGGAGATTAGGATCACTTAATCTTTTAACAAAAGTGAATGCTGTGAGGAAGGACTGAATGAAAAAAAGATTTAACTCCCCGTATGATCCTTAGCCTTTTATATTTGCTGCCCTTCTCTCTATGCTAGGTGCAGACCCTGTTTCTCTGTATACAACTGAGTCCTGCACACATGATGTGCCGGAGGAAATCTGGCTGAAGGCCCTGCACAGGTGCAAGCCAGCTGAGCCACAGCTCCTTAGGAACACTGCAGAACCTTTGCAGCCAAAGTAACGTCAGATCTTCACTGGGGATAAATTAGCTTTTCCTTCCTTTTTCTTTTGTTTTTCTTCTTTTTTCTTTTTTCTCTCTTTTCTCTTTCTTTCTTGCTTTCTCTTTTCCTTCTCTCTCTCTCTAATATATTTTCTAGAAAGCTATAACAAAACAGACCTTTTTTTTTCAGTGAAAAGGAATCAAAAGAGCTCCTGCCTTCATCAGCAAGGTTTCTTCTTCATGCCTATTTATCATAGAAGCCTCTGGCTGTTGGCCAGCAACATCCATGAAGCCTGTATCTTGTCACCAACCCAGGAAGTCTGTGACACTGAGTGGCAGGAAGAAAGGCATATTTACAAGCACAGCTCCAAACCTGCTAACAGTAAGGAGGACCTCCTGCCCAACCTCAGCTCTGGGGATATCAACCCTGTTCCTCTTGATGTTTTCCTACCTCCCTACAAGCCCTAAATTGTCTTTTTTAAGCCCTACATCATTGTCCCCAACCAGAAGATATCATAGAATCACAGAATGCTTTGGGTTGGAAGGACCTTTAAGATCATCTAGTTCCAACACCCCTGCTGTAGGCAGGGACACCTCCTGAAGTGCAGAATCAGACTCTATAACCCAGAGTTAGGTTATAAAGCAGGTATGCTTTATTCAGCGATTGCTCAAGGGTCAGATGCAAGGGGGATCACTCCACCAAACTTGTACACCAGGAAGCAAAAGCATTACAGATTTGTAAGCCAAGGCTATACATATTCAGTAGACTTCCTGGAATTCATCTACATATTCATTAGCCTTCTAGGAATTCATTTACATACTGCCCCTCCTCTGGCACATGTGTTGTCTGTAGTAGGGGTCTCCCTCTGGTGGTTGTGGGGATGAAGTCAGAAGTCTTCCTCAAGAAGGCTTGATGTCTTCCTCAGTCTGACCTTTTTACGGCACATTCAAACCAGTCAAAGCCATCCATTCTGTATTGTTCCTTTCTTTGTGTTTGCACGTCTGACCATGAAATTTTGAGATGACGTTCTCCTTCCCTAGTTTTCAAAGCTAGCTTATTTAACCCTTATGTGTTCAAACCGTAGGCCCACCTGAGCTCCTGATCTCACTCCCACTAGATCAGGTTTCTCAAAGACCCATCCAGCCTGGCCTTGAATGCCCCCAGGGAAGGGGCATCTGCAACCCCTCTGGGCAAGCAGTTCCAGTGTCTCACCACCCTCACAGTAAATATTTTCTTCCTAAAATCTAGTCTAAGTCTGTTCTCTTACAGTTTAAAGCAATTTCCCATCATCCTGTAGCTTCATGCCCTTCTAAAAAGTCCTTCCCCAGCTTTCCTGGAGGCCACCTTCAGATACTGTAGGGTCGCTATAAGGTCCTCCTGGAGCTTTCTTTTCTCGAGGCTGAAGAGCCCCAACTCTCTCAGACTGTTCTTGTAGAGCAGGTGCTCCAGCTCTCTGATCATCTTCATGGCTCTTTACTGGACCTGCTTCAACAGCCTGATGTCCTTCCAGTAATGGGGGGACCAGAACTGGATAAAGTAATCCAGGTGGGGTCTCATGAGAGCAGAGTTGAGGAGCAGAATAACCTCTCTCAACCTGCTGGTCACTCTTCTCCTTATGGAACTCAGGCTGCTGTTGGACTTGTGGGCTGCAAGCACACATTGCCAGCTCATGTTCTTTCTTTCATCAACCAACATGCTGAAATCTTTCTCCTCAGGGTTGCTCTCAAGCCATTCTATATCCAGCCTTTATTATCCTTACACATCTTTTGACAGCAGTGGTTATCTTGACCTCACCTTCAGTATTCATTGCCTTTCTGTTTCCTGTGTGTCATGGTTTTATGATTTTTGGGTACTGGTATTCCACATCATAACACCATGTAGTGCACTGGGAGTTAAAGTGTTAATGCTCCAGTTCCAGGTACCTGTCTGGAAGAAAAGAACTACATACCCCAGGGGGCTTTGCAGTCAGAAAGGAGATATAACCTCTGGCAAAGTCACCTGATGTCTTCTTTCCTCGACTCTTGTCCTGACCACATGCATTGCCTCAGCACTACTGTAAGGCCTACAGCTTTCAGATACTCTTTTTCTCATTATATTTGATTTATTTGCTTCAATTCTAATTATATTGTATTATAGTTTGTTATCTTGCATTCTGATACTGTATCTAGTAAATTAGTTTGTTTCTCCTCAGGTCATTGCTGCTGTTTTAAATTATTTTGGGGTCCCCTGTTTCCCTTTTTCTGGAAGCATGGATTTTGCAAAATCCCTCTGCCCCACTAGTCACAACCCTGGGCCTAAGCAGCCTGTAAACAGTTGACACTACGCTCCCCCCTTTTTATTTCCAAAATGCAATTAAACAAACCATCTTAAAAATAACATAAAAATTAGTGGCTCATTTCTTGAGAAAATAAGGAAAAAGAAAATTCAGGATAAAATTCTACAAAGATGCTAATTGCTTTTAAAGCTACCTCTCTGCGAAGCAGTAGGGTGTGAGGAAGTGCCTCATGTTGGAACTTGGCTGCAGGGCTGCTTCAGCCCCAAGATGATTTATGGTGATTTGTGTCTGTATGGGTGATGCATCACTCACAGTCAGTCTCCAGCACAGAGGAGGCTGTGCGTACAATGTGATGTAGACAGCACTGATCTTCTTCTGGTAACCCCATTATGTTTTCTATCTTCACTTCATTTTGATAAAATAAAATAAAAAAACTAAAGGGAAGATTTTCTACCAATTTCTTCTCCTTCATTTTGTTCAAAAGATCCTGGAAAAGGGGGCCACCTCTTCTCCTGCATTAAAACAACCTATTACTCAGATGACCTTCAAGATGTGATCATCCATAAGCACAGGAGAAAGCTGAGGTCTGGTCTCCCCTCCTGGTGCTTCTGGGGGATCAGTGGGAATCATAGAATCATAGAATCATAGAATCGCTAAGGTTGGAAAAGACCCACAGGATCACCCAGTCCAACCATTCGCCCTTCACCAACGGTTCTCGCTAAACCATGTCTCTCAACACAACATCCAAACATTCTTTGAACGTCACCAAGCTCGGTGACTCCACCACCTCCCTGGGCAGCCCATTCCAGTGCCTGACCACCCTTTCAGAGAAGTAGCATTTCCTAATGTCCAGCCTGAACCTTCCCTGGAGCAGCTTGAATCCATTCCCTCTAGTCCTATCACTAGTAACAGGAGAGAAGAGGCCGACCCCCAGCTCAC
>PPHD01009837.1:0-20242 GCA_002909625.1 Bambusicola thoracicus | reverse complement strand
GTGCCATTGTTAAACTCTGCGCTTCCCGACTTTAATTATCGATGCGAAATCTTAGCCAGATGAGGAGGAAGAGAAGGAATTGTTCCGTTATTATGACGCCCTAAAGCAGGCAGCGCTCAGTTCCAGCGATGTGAGCCTCCCACCTTCACCTTGGGGCAAATGGTGCGGGGCTGCTGGAGTGGCAAAAGCCCGGGTCGTTTCTATTGCCGTGACAAAAATGTCAGCTGTCATAAAAAACGCCATAGTTTGAAACCTCTGAAATATTCCCGGTATATCGATGCCATTTTAATTTTGTAATTTTTTCGGATAAAATAAGCACAGACAATATAAAACGGGCTTGTGAATGTAACAGCTGAAATGGTCCCAGTTGAACCAAATCTGCTGCACTTTGGCTGTAAGCAGGGTGTGAAAGAAGGAGTGCCAAAGCAATCGCTGCTTCCTCACTCGGAGTCACCTCAGCACACACAGCCCACACGGCCACGCCAGCTGCAGCACCACTTGGGCTGACCCTGCCCACTGCCCACTGCCCACAGCACACGCTGCATCCAGCCCTGGCCATGCTTGGCAGCAGCGGGGCAGCTGATCACAGAAAGATCACTGTTCCCCCTTCATTCACCATTTGTTTTCTGTTCGTTTTGAAGCTCAGGTGAACACCGTGGTACCCACAGAGCATCTCGCCGGCAGGTGCGATGTGCTCAGAGCACGGTCCCACAGCAAGCAGCATTCCTAGCAGGGCTGTGGAGCATCACACAGCTCTGCACAAGGAGCTGCTCTGCACCCTGCCCAGCCACGAACGCAGCACGCACAGCCTGGCGCCTTCCTGCCCCAGCGGGATGCGGGGCTGCTGCACACTGCCCCTTTCTCCCCTTTCTCCCCCTGCCCGCCTACTCACACTCGTCCATCTCCCGGAAGCTTTTTGCTGTCACTCAAGTGACAGCCTCGGTAGGAAGCTCTGTGTGCTTGCGGGCCTCCTGGGGCCCGGCACCACACTGAGGTGGGGAAAAAACAGGAGGAAAAAGAAGCAGCGGGGGGAGGAAGCACAGATCCTCCTTTAGTATGCAATTCCACAGCCTGCGGGGGAAAATGCACCCGGCTCCTCTGAAAAGCTTTTTCCCACAAAAATGTGAGCCATTTACCTCTCTCCCACACAGCTTGCACACGGCCAGCCCCTGCACAGAGGGCACTGCAGCCCGAGGCAGCTGTGTGCCCGCAGCACAGCCCTGCAGGCCCGGCACCCAGCACGGTGGCACGGCCGACACCGGCACCGTGCTGTCCACCATCCCCTCCGGGCTCACCGACCTTTGGCGGAGCTGTGAGCACAGCACATCTGCCCAGCAGTCCCTGACCAAACCCCTTGTTAGCTATGTGGGAGCAGCAGCTGCTCCCGGGTCCGAGCAGGATGCGGTTCCCCAGGCTGAGCTGCTGTTAGCTGAAGCTGCTGCCGGAGCACAGAAAGCTGCAGGATTCCAGTGAGGAGAGCACCACGGCAGCCTAGCGGTTCTGTTCCAGCTGGGATCACAGGGAGCTTTGCTGCTGACCTCAATAAGAAAGGGATCAGATCTGTAGCTCATTTGCAAATCCACTCTGCAAAACAAGCGAGCTTTAGGCACTGTATCGTATTGACACTTCCTTCTCTTAACCGTGACCATCATCACAACAGTTCCCTATTTACTGCAGCATTTATGCTAATGGCAGAAGCCTGACAGTGTGCTTCTTCTGACTGGGCACAAGCCAGGCCTTGGAGCACAGGGACAGTCATGCGAGACTCTTCCCTTCCCCAACCAGTGCCACCAAGGAGGGCTGGGTGAGCGGCAGCGAGATGCTGTGGGACGTCGGTGCCGAGTGAAGCAGAGGCTGTTACTGGTCCGTACAGTGCAATCCCTAACGTTTGCAGCATGCCACTGTCAGGTCCCCGAATGGAAATCCTGTCACCAAAAAGCACTGAGCAAACAGGAGTGTTTGTGATACAGTTTGTGCCGCCTACCACCAGCGAGCACTGAAGGGCACCGGCAAACTGTAAAACGTGAAAAGCAGCTCAGATACAGTGAAGAACAAAAGGAAGAAATGCAGCCACTGCCAACCCGGTGCTGCAGCCCGTCACCCAACAACAGGCCCGGCGCAGCAAAGCTGAGCACCCACCTCAGCTGTGCACGCAGGGCTGGGCTGGCCGTGCTGCAAGGCTGTAAGCCGCAGCTGTCCCAAGTCGGACCGTGACCAAGAATGCTGTGTGCATAGCAGCGCAGCCCTGCAGGTTGTTTGCAGTGCGAGCACCGATGCTTGGCAACTCAGAGTGGAATGCGTGTGCATACATTGCACCAAAAGGTTACTTAGAGCTGCGGAGGTTAACAGATACCTTCATGATTACAAAAGGCTTTCGAGCATCGCTGGCGTTGTGCTGCCGGTCTGCAGCAGCTGTGCTTCTGACTGGCGATTGGCCTCCAGCTTTGAGCTGGGTGGGATGGGCCGTGGGGCAGCGGGGGGGCACGGCTGGGGGTGGGCAGTGGGGTGCAGCCGGGGGGCTGGGAGGGCAGCTCCGTCCAGGAGGAACCGCGGCGGGAGCGGCAGCCCGTGCCAGAAGTGGCAGGGAAGGCTGTTTGTGGCAGCTTCGGAGGAGCCTCGGTTGAACGCGAAGGGTGAGGCTGAAGTCTAAGTGTGGGGAATTGCAAACTACATCCAGATTCCTTTAGAAGCACACACCCATCTCTGCAGTGGGGAAACGATCGAGTCCGACAGACGTAGCTTTCCTCTTTCAAGAATAAGGTGGCAGTTTGGGATTTCTCTGCTCGATTCTGGCCTGGTCTATGGAGAAGTCAAGTGAATTTTTGTAGGAATTTGGCTAGGAAACCTGAAGAGGTGGAACTGGGCCCTTCATGTGGAATAGAATCAACCCTAAATCAATATAAACCTTTTGGATTTGTTTTCTAGCTTTTCTGCCATTAATTACTGCAAGTATTACTAACAAAATAATAAAATAAGTAAAAAGAGATACAGGGTTATTTTTATCGTCCTGCTAAATGTTCTGCAGGAATGCCTTTGGATGCACAGGTAATTACAGAGCAAAGTCTCCGAGCTGTTCTTTGCTAACACAACCTGCAGAGCGGTGTGCCGAGCTGTGCCTCATGGCTGCTCCGTGCGCTCGGACACAGCCAGCTTTCCAGAGAGTATTTATGCAGTGATGGTACCAACCAGGCTGTACCAGGGACACATTCCCTACGGAGCCCTGAGCATTTCTGGCACTTCCAAGAGAGTAAATCCGAATGAGCTGTGAGTGAGCCATGCTGTCTGAGATACCCCACCCAGACCGATGAACAACACTGTAGCAACCATATAGAAGGAAACTGTTTCTGTGCTTACGCTAGGGGACAAAACCAGCCCCTCCTTTATTACTGCGTGCCATTTTCTAGTGGCAGCACACAGACAGATTGGTTTTGTGTAGAATGAAATATAAGACCCCGGTTTTTGTTCTCCTAAAAAGTGGAAAGCATTCGTGCATTTTTCCATGAACACGAGAGGGACCGCTGTGCTGCCCGGGCAGGGCAGGGACCGAGACTGGGACTGCGCTGGGAGGAGGGCTGTGCTCAGCTCTGCACGGCTTTCCTGAGAGACTCCCAGTCGCTGTCACAGTAAAACTTTACGAGTTGGCTGGAGATGAGCGCCGACCATGCCTGCCTTAGAACAGAGGTGCTGAATAAATATCAGCTCAGAGAGAACCGCAGGCAGCCGCTGTCTGCCGCACCGCTCCCGCAAGGAGGGACAGCTTCATTCAGGAACATCTGTAAGGCACGAAAGGGCCTTTCATACCGGCTGTCTACGGGCCGACCTGAAAATAATAATGCTGGGCTTATCTCTGTCCGATGCATTCCCTGAACGTCTCTGTCCTCGCTACAGAGAAGCTGCAGGCAGCAAAGAATGGCTGTTTATTATCTAAGAAATGGTTTGTCACGTTTTAAGGGAACCTCTGGCTGGGGAAAGTGAGGACACGCATTCGCCTGTGTTCTAGCCCAGTACCTGCACTGACTGCATTGCAAAATATTGCAAATTCTAGATGAATTTCACACAAAGCAAAAAAGACATAGAAATGAAAACGTGCAAGAAGAACAATGGGAGAAAATAAACAAAACAACAACAAAACCCATTTGATTGATTTTATGTCAAAAAAAGTGACCGTTATTGTTTTCCTCCATGCTGCCACTGATCTGAGCAGTGTTCAGAGAATAAGCTGAAGTTTGCTGTGCTGGCAGCGCTGCCGCCGCATTGCCTTGCTTTTCATTTATAGCCATCTGCCGGCTCTTGTCACAAAGCGGCTCTCCTCCTACAGCCCTTTGCACAGCGGGCTGCCAAGCCTACCCTCGGATGTGAGCACCACGGGGACATCAGAACAACAGAGCCGCACGGCTCCGTGCCTGCACCCCGTGCTACTCAGGCACAAACCTAATTTTAAGAATTCCTCTAATTTATGAGATACAAATTAGTTCCTGTTATTTCAGCACACCGCTGGCACCATCTCGCAGTTTGCCAGAGCCCGCTGCCCTGCTCCCCCAGCAGCACACAGCTCGTCCCGCTGACGGAGGCAGCCCCAGCCCGTGCCATCCTCCCGCACACGGCAGCAGGAGTGCCTCCGAGCTCCGTGTCCATAGGATATGACTCACTCGTACTGCTTTACTGAGACACTGCTGTCAAACTTTCCAAATACCTACACAGACGGTGTTTCCGACAACATTTTTTCCCAAATATTTTCTCCTGTGGTACCCTGAGGACAACAGGAAAGCTGTTATGCTCGGGGATAACCACACAGTGCTGCAGCTGCTGCTGCCCCAGAGCTGCCACCTTCCCTCTGCGGCCCCCTGCCCACCACCATTACGAATCCTTACCCGCGTTACCACACTGCCCACGATTCCCAATGGTGGCTGAAATGAGCAGTGGAAAACTTGCTTAGCATCCAGACAATGGGCTCGATTCTAAGGAGGAGTGTGACTAACCATTTGCCCTGACCCGTTGCGATCCCTTGTCCCCTATTTCAAGGGCTCGCACAGGACCAGGAAAACAGCCATTTGCAGTGCGTCGGGAACAAAAGCCAAGGATTACCGCTACAATTTTGTATCTGTTCCTTATGGAAGCACGGGAGAATGGTTCTGCACTAAAGGAGCACACGCAGTAAAATGCACGGGCTTTCTTTCCTTGATTTCTATCAGGAACTCTCATCAAAATATCTCTTTGGGACAGATCAAAGCACGACGCAGATTTGTTTGAGTTTCACCCACGGTTCCAAAGTAACCAAAAATGCCAGCAAGACACTCAAATAGAGAGCTGCAAAAGTAAAACAGATTCCCGGTGGTGACATCTGTTAGTATAAGGATTATTCAAACATCTCCAGAGTTTTCCCCCAAAAATGGCTTCCTACCAAAACCCAACTCAGTCTAATATCCTTCCTTGGCTAAATCTACATTCAACCCGTATTTCTGTACTCTGTTGGCGCTAAGAAACCCACATGCTTGTCTTGACGTGAAAATAAAAAGAGATTCCCAGGGAATTTAGAAATGTACATACCGGGGAACCAGTTTAAACTGACCTTGGCTTAGAGAAACGCATTTCTGTGAAGCTGAGCACAATTGTCAGTGCTTGGTATGGGACAAAATACATTTCTTCATTGTTAGATGCAAGATGGTTTCAATCTGTGAGGCTATCAGTGCGGTCAGGTGGCCTATAAAGGGATCATTTCTGTCTCTTTTGTCACGTATGAACGCGAATGCACATGCAAACATACACAAAACCTGAAGAAACGTGGCCAGGCCCATGGAGGGAAGAAAAGCTGAGAAGGACCCATTAGAAACTGTGCTGTAAACAGAAACAGAGCCCATAAAGCTCCTCCAGCACTGTTCCCAGCCACGTAATTCTCCACTTTCCTTATACCTCTCAGGTGGCCAATGCAGACCACCTACAAATTCGCCTTTGCTTACAGCATCGTATACAAAGCATGGGCATTAGTCCATTATATTAGTTTAAGAAGCCAGCTCATGCCAGTAGAATTGCAGCAGTAATGATGTGAGACTTAACACTAACAGCTCCACACCCCGCATGGAAATCCCGTGATGGCTTCATTACACTGGGAACTTCCCAGAGCCCATAAAATGGTGAATAAACTTTACCTGAGGACTGCAGCGATATTTATGGCATCAAGAATGAATCCATTAGAACCTGATTTTCCCTTCGCCTTAGCGTAGTTACTAAGAAATTTAATTTGGTGAAGATCTACCAATATATCAATGAAATTAAATATAAGAAGACAGCATTTACCCTGATTCCAATACATGACATTTGTGAGCGATAATGATTTTCTCCTTTGATTAAAATTCACTTTAAAACATTCTCTAAATAAAGCATTGATGAAAATGTAGCATCTCCTGAAGAGTCAATCACTCACACACAGTTTTCAGAACCAATCGCTGCACCTTAAAAGGCACTGTAAGATATTCAGACTAGAACTATCACATGACATGTCAGCTGGATGCGTTGATGTTTGAGCTTTAAGTGTTAAATATGTGGAAGCACATAGGCTGCACATACCTTGCTCCAAAACTAATATCTCCTATATATTTCCATGGAAATGACAACAGATATAAAGAGCCCTGAGCTACTATTTGATAGAGCAAATTCTCAGCTAGAAAACACTATTTTTCAACAGTTACCACCATCAGCTATGCATTTTCACCAGCAGTGAACAAGATCCTGCATGCCACTCTTGTAAAAATGTACACCAGTGGAGGTGACCCGCTGTCACTGTCACCACTGCTGAAATGCACCACCTCACTGTGCTCACATCAACTGTTGGGTCTCCATCAATGTTCAGCAGTGTCAATGAACGTCAGTGGGTGCCATTTTTCTGCAGGGGGGGATTCAGTGACACACCTTTGCTTCATATGCACTTGCATTTATCAGACTGCCCCTCTGCTGCCATCTGTCACATGGCAACAAAACATAATGGGATATTGGTGGGAAGGTTCGTCTTCTACTGCCGTCCCACCAATGTCCACCTCTGACGCTGCAGTTCAACATCGTAAAATAGGAGGCACTGCTTTCTGAGCAGCCCTCACAAAAGGAGCTTCCCCAAAAAGCCTATTTTCCAAAACACTGTTATTTAGAACCCCATAAAGATCTGTGAGTATCTACCCATCTGCAGCCACATTTATTTTTACATGTTTTTGAATGCATATCTCTCAGTGTCATAAGGTCTTCATAAATAAATCAACCTACTTAGATCCGCATGCTTTGAATAACAAGTCAGCCACCAAACCAGCAGATGGATACATTTTTAATTAGGTAACCAGTCAATGCCTTTTGGTTTGAAAACTCTCTCGTTTCTCTTAAAGAGATGGAAAGTAACCAAATTAAATCCAAAATTGCAGTGGGATGGCATAGTGGCTTTATTGTGGATGTAGCTGCGAGTCAGCTTAGAGCCCAGCCCATATGACAAACTTGAACAAATGCAATATTTTATATCAAGCAAACCTCAGAGTGAAACATTTAAGGATCTTGTAAGAGTACGTTGTAAACAATATGTATTTTTCAACAACACATGTGGTTACTTATGCATCTTCTCACTTGAGCAAGACTCTCTGATCTTAATTCATTTACTGTGTTGCCTTTGCAATCTCTCAAGCAAAATATTTCTAAGCAGCAACTTTTAATTTACATAATCAGACATACTTTCCTGAATAACATGCAAGAAACTCAGAATTAACAACATCTTGTACTGCTTAAATAACCCATGAAAAGAAACTCCAGCAGTTCCAGTTAACTTCTTCCCACAGAAGGGTTTTTGGTGTTGCACTCAGAGCAGAACTCAGCATGATGGATCCATGTCTTATCCGTACCACGATTCCCACATCCCTCTGCACATCCCTGGGCAATCACATGCCAGCATCCCCACGGCTATGCACACCCTGAGCCCTCTGCTCTGCCATTTCTCCAAGAAAAAAGAATTTCAGTGCCTGTTACGTTGGTACCAAGGTGACAGATTAAGTTTTTTCGGATCCTTACTCAGTTTTATGTTTACCAAAAGAAAAAAGATATTTTAAAATTCACATTAAAATCCAGACATAAAATCTGATACTTGCAGACCGTAGCTTAAAAATAAATGGACCAGATTTAATCTTTGATGTCACTTCCTTGGATTTCATGACACAACACCTGAGATGAATTTTTTCCATTTTACTTCAGCCCTTTTTCCTTCGTATGCTTATGGTAAAAAAATAACCGAGTTTCCCATATGTTAAATAATAAAATCTAGTTCTATCATTTCTTTCTATCCCTTTACAGTTCTTTTCATTTGACTAAATGGAAAATGCTATATCTCTAGAACTATCTGGAAAAGAAATAAAGGCCTGACTCTCATCCCACTTTTATAGGGTTTGTGCTGATGTAATTGTTCTGATTTCAAGGAAATTGCTTCGGATTTGTGCCGTTAGATCAGAGCCGAGACGTGCGTGCAGCCTGAAAGTACCCAGCTCTGCTAAAAGGTTCAGGATTGTTCTCAGAGTTTTACATCCCGTCATATAATTGCACCGTGTAAAACAACATTTATTAAAGATCAGATACGAAGCATAAAGATGGCAATCATCTGAAACTTTAGGGTACGATATTTGCCTACTGGTCTACATGGACCATTATGGTTGAAAACTGTAGTAGTGCAGGAAGTAAAATTTCTCTTATGTGTGACTTTATATTCTATTTGAAGCGAAAATCTTGTAAAATGGAGAATATTAGAAGCTGAAGCCAAACTGTATTGTTTAGAAATTCTTTTTAGCTGGCAGTTACTGTCCTGCGCTTCAGTTTTCCTTGTGTCATGTTTGAGACGTAATAGTTCACAATCAGGAGAGAAGGAAAACGCTGCCATTTCACCATCACTGCTGCTGGGAACTCTTATTTTCTTAAAAAAAGCACAATTTCCTGAGGGCAGCATAGCAGTCATGGCCCCTGAGTTCCTGGTCCCACGTGCCATTCTGCACCCACATCTGCCCGCAGTGCTCAGGGCTGAGCTCTGGAAAAAGGGAGGCCAGTGAATGAGAGGCCCGGCGGCAATTTGTGGTGGGTGTGGGAGAGCTGGGAAAAATGGGATGAAAACATCCTTGTTATATTTCAGCTTCACTTGCGCAGCTCAGTTTCACAAGACAAAGAATAACAGTTTGAGCCATTTGCATTCAGATACGTTTGTGGTGGGATTTGGAGTCTTGCACTTAGAATGCCCCGCAGACCTTCAGCAGAGCACCACTCAACCTGGAGAAATAAATCCCATCACACAACCATCACAGTCCATGCTTTAGCACTCTGTAGAGTTTCTTGGTGGGAGCTATGCAGCTGGTAGGTCAAGATTCCTTTTATAGGCTAACAGCAGGAAGACAGAGCCGTTCTATCAGAATTAAGGGATCTGTGATTTTTATTGACCTGTTTATCAATATTGGAATGAGTTAAAGGAGAACTATGCTTGCTCCATTTAGCAGAACTTGAACCGCAAGAAGAACGAGAGTAAATTTCAAAACGATGCTTTCTGTGCTTATCCTCAAACTGTTCCAATTTCCCCTACCAGATCTTCTTTTAAGTTAAAGAGTGGAAGAGCTTGAAGAACACAATAATATTGCTTAATTTTGTCTGCCTTTCATTAACATTTATATGAGTTTATGCCATGCCTTTTGCTGTTTTCCAGCTGATAAATGTTTTTTTAATATTGTGCACAGATCATTTTGCTTATAATCAAGGAAGGAAAATTAAGTTTAACATCTGAGAGCTTTAGGCAAAAATGTCAGGCGTGAACCAGATGACCACATGAGAGTTGCAGAGTCTCTTTGTGCCCCAGATTGACTGGTATTGTTTTGATGCTGTTGCGCTGGAGCAATGGCACTAACGTAATTATGAGATCAAGCAACATCTGGTGGATTTGGCACCCAGTTCACAATCGATTGTTAGTTCGGGTCAAAGGATGAATGCGCCTTAAGTGCACGTTAGGGTGCGCAATCATAAAGCTTGCATTAGCTAGGAAGGAGGACCAGCAGCATTCTTGCGTTTCATCACCCAACAAAATTGATGGCCCACAAAAAAGCAGTGGCACGGCACACAAAAGTGATGATGCCAGAGAGACTGACGCGCCGCAGGCGGTATTTGACATCTTCTGGCTGTGGGCTGTTGTGTGTTGTGATTTATGTCACCGTAATGATTGATTACTTTCAGATCATTCCCATTCTACCATATCTCTGAGAATTTCCCTCTTCTTCAAACATCTTTTTGTTCCACGAGCCCTAGGCTGCAGATGGCATCAACCCACGCATCTCCATTGTTTGAAGCCTACAAGAACTCCAGCATTCTTTGGAGGAATGCTCCTAGTGGAGTTGCTAGTGTCCAATTAAGTCCTGAAACTATGGCTGTGGGCACTTTAACCTTTTTATCCCCTTGCTCTTTTAGGCATTTCATTGTGTGCAACAGCTTCAATTCAACAATGCCTAAAAAAGTCACCAAGAAAGAAAATCAGGAGATACATTTTTCAGGTTATGGGAAAGTACTTCATGTGATGGCTACAGCTGCATCTGTCACACCTCCATAAGGGCTCTTCTGATCACGTTTCTCAAAATGAATTATCATCTCTGGCATGCAGCATTACAGCAGACTCCGGGTAAAGGCAACAGGCTAAATCTTCTGCATGCTAGACAGCCAAAAATGCCTCTGGGATGCTTATGCAAATCATCTGCTTCTCTGATATCTCAACCATTCTGTGTGACATATAAAATATCAATGACTCAATATTCATATGATGGGAACAACAAGAATTCAGGGCTTGTATCAAGATAAAACTGATTTTTTTAAATCTATTTTTCATTCTGGTAGACCTAACATGACATAGTACCCAGGGAATTACTGCAGTGGATGGCGAATGTCTTAACTTCTTCAAATCACAATCAGCCACAACAAACTTCATTAGTTTCTATTTTCTTCTTCCTTAGGAAACAACACCACCAAGCACATTTGCTGCTAGTTTAGCCACTGACAACAAGCAGCTCAAAAGGACTCACATTTTGCCACATTTTACTACAACTAACCCTCTGCCTCTCCACATTTCTCCAGTTCCCACAAAAGGCTTTTTCTATTATATAGGACCTCTTTGTGAACATGCAGTACTACTGCCCGGAGCTCACTAGAGCTTTGTGCTGTCTCTCTTTCCTTTCTGGAAGTTCTTTGAGTTGCAAACAGATATACCGCAAGCAGATCCTACCCACTGCACGTTCCTCAAATAGTATCAAACACTGCTCAGAAGCAATGCAAAAAAAAAGTTAGAAAAAACCTTTGTTATCTTCCCACAAAGCACGTACTGATTTGGTTCTTGGGTAGGATACAACAACCTAACAGGTTTCATTTACCAACAATATCTGTTCTGAGTAAGGCAGAAGGCTCGGATCTGGTGAGTACCAGTGGTGCAGCGCAGGCTGAGGCCCATCAGTGCTGCCCACCTGCCCCACAGTGAGCCCTCAGGGGTGCTGGGGCTCCTGTCTGATAAGCCTCCAGTGTCACCTTCCTCATACATGCGCCAGGGCGCAGTATCTGGTATGGACATGAAATCCAGTGGGAGCACTGCTTCCAGGAGGGCTCTGGGAGGCCTGGCAATACCAACAGAACACCCAGAGTACTCACACTGTGCCCAGAAAAACATGGCTGGAGAAAGATGACATGAGAGCAATAGGTCAGCCTGTGCTGGCTGAAACTAAAA
This sequence comes from Bambusicola thoracicus, assembly GCA_002909625.1. Lineage (NCBI taxonomy): Eukaryota > Metazoa > Chordata > Aves > Galliformes > Phasianidae > Bambusicola > Bambusicola thoracicus. Next base: position 8,493 of record PPHD01009837.1, on the reverse strand, counting down.
CTCAGTGACCTAGTTCTTAAAAACAAAAGGATCTCTAACTGCGCTGTGCGATATTTACATGGATAGAGTTAATTTCTCATTTCCAGTACTGCTCATCTCTTTCTTTGTGTAATTTTTGCAAGGGCAGCTGGAGATGCAAGATATTTATCAATGGCTTCAAGCCTGGATCTGTTCTCAGGCTGAAGATTAGACGCACTGATCAGGCTTTTTCTTTTCTTTTTTTTTAAGTATAACTGTCTGAAGAGTTCCCGCGGAAGCCGTTTATATAAGTGGGTCACAGAGAATGAAAGCTGTCCTTGGGCAGCCTTTGAACAGGCACAGATATGTTTTCCTCCTTATTTCTTTTTTCAGAGGAATGGAAAACATAAGTCCCCTTTTGTAAGCAGTATTTTATTTCTAACATGCTCTACAATTCTGCAGAAGTCGTGAGCAGCACTGAATGTGTAATTCAAATAGTCCTTGATATACACACTCTGGGCCTGACTCCCACTTAAACTAAGCTTTGCATGGTCTTTACGCCCACCCTAAAACTCTTTCACTGCTGGAATCACAAGGAAGGCTCTCGTCCTAGGGAGAAGGCAGACCAAAATATTTTTCACTTGCCACGTCCAGCTTACTTCATTGCTCAGCAATTGTGAATTGGATTTCCAGAGATAAGCCTATGCCTTTCAGCATCACTTATGGCCAAGTGTCAAAATTTCAAAAACTATGGTAGAAGGTAGAGACTCACATGCAATAAATGCCCTTCTCTCTGCTACACAAACTACATACATGCTCTTCTCGGTGCTGTTTTAATGAAAATCAAGAGTATGGCTCTTATTCAGCCAAGCACTTAGGCTTAAGTATTCACTATAAAAGCACCTCTCTTGACTTCCTTCGGATTATTCGTGTGCCCGTCTTTGGCATTTAAGTACTTAGTTGAACCAGAGCCCATACCATTATCTAATGAAAATAACTAAATATATTAGACATATAAGAAATTTGTGATCGCCATTCCTGTTGAGTCTATTTTCTAGAATGGATCCCATTTACAGAATAAAATGAGACAGGAGTTTCTATTGTTATATCATCTGAATGCAAATAAAGAGACTGTGGAGCTCCAAGTACAGAACTGTAGAAGGACTGAAGTTGGAAGAGACCTGTGGAGCTCATCCTGACCAATGCTCCAGCTCCAGCAGGGACATCTAAAGTGGGCTGCCTGGAAACATGAGGATGCTTGTTATTTCAAAAGGATTTGTGAATATGATTGAGACCATCAAGCTAAATATATACATATAAATACACACACTAGTCATTTTTCGCGTGAGTTTACTGATTCCATGTAGCATGGAAGCCCAAGCCAAAGCTTGCAGAACAGAAACAATAGTACACATCTCAGAATTAACTGTCCCATGTCTCTTATCTGACAGCACCTGGTGATCTTAAGGTGATAAATCATAAGTCATCCTGGACTAGAGATTTAACAGCGCTCTGTCTGTGAAGCAATATCTCCTGCATAAGGACAAAATCTTGTTTCAATTGAATCTCTATACCACTATTTCAGAAAGATCACGAGGACGTGATGGAAGATAGAACTGGGTCTGATGTGCTAACAAGAATAGAAGAAGCTGTGCAACTTCTCGTCCAAGCAAGCTATCTTTTTGCCTGGTGAAAATGATATGTTTCTAAATGCATTACGATACCATAAAATTCTATAGCACTTGCAAAATGCTCATATGCAGCAGAATCAGATTACCCCTGATCAGCCTACACCAGACAAAACAACAACAACAACATGAAAACCATACAAATCTCTATGCTAAATGCAGTTCCAGCAGTGTTTCTGAGAAAATAAGCAGTGGCAGCAGGCTCAGCATACACACCTTCCTTTTCTTCCCTCTTCTAAGTGGAAACAAGACTGACATGTGGACCTGTGTCTGGATCTCCGGTTTACACCAATACAAAGAGGTATAAAAATAATAAACACTCTCAAGTCTCCTTGGGTTTCCACGCTCTGCTCATGCTTGAGAAAGCCATGGAGAAGGCACACCTTCTGGAACACAGCGAGGACTGACCAGCATCCAGAGCGTGTTCTCAGGAAAGGATCAAATCTAGACTGGTTCCCCTGGAAATCAATCAATGTTCTGTTATGTGTGGCCAGGATAAAGGTCGTGAAATCTCTTCCTGGGGAGAACTGGCATTTTGAAGTCTCAGTTCAGTCACTGTAACTTTCTTTATGTATTCTCCCACGCAACTTATTTATTTATTCGATTTATAGGGACTTTCTATGGGCATGTGTGAGTAACAGCCATAAAAACCGCAGATATATTCGCAATCTCTGACGGAACAGTGGTAGGGAAAGGAAATTCTTCACGTTCTGTACAATTCCTCTATGCATTAAGTCACTTTAACAGAGCAATTGTTTTTTTCCAGCTGCACCTGTAACACAATCACTGCCTTTAACCTTGGAAACGTCTGCCTGAGAGCTACACATCTCCCAGGGATAAAGAGCTGCATCTGCGGCTTCTTCCCCACCTAAATCACAACCTCCTTATGATCAAACATTGGGAGGTTTTTTCTGAGTTACTTCGATGGCTGCCACCCTGCCCTGGGTCAGCCAGTGCTGCACAGCAATGCAGTAACAGCGGGCTTTTCACTTTTCCCCCTCCATTGCAGAATAAAATGTCCCTTCCTCACTTTGCGGAGCATTCAATTTCCCACAGAATGGTTCATTTCTGCAGAATTCTCCAGGCACACAAAACATTCTGTTCTGGTGAGCTCTGCACGTCTTATTCATGGTAATTACGCTCACATCTTTGATCTCAGATGAGATCTCTTGTGCATATTTTGTTCTATTTACGTCTTTGATCTTGTTACTTGTTTTTTCCCCCCCTTTTTTTCTTCAGTCGCCTGTCTTTTCATTTGAAAGACATTCATCCTACATCACTTTAAAGACAAAAGGTGAAACACTAGCACATGCATCCCAAGTAACCTCACGGCATACAGTAGTACTGAGCAATTTTTTGAGCGGAGTGCATCTGGCTTTTGTCTCCCAGTTCAAATGAGCACAGCACATCACGGTACTAATGTCAGGAATGCACCTAAGCAGCCGAAAGTGATATGTGGTGCTGAGAAGAGTATATTAAAAAAAAAAAAAAAAAGCCCAGTTATTGTGATGACTGCAGTGACAGCAGATTACCCTGGAAGAGAGGAGACGCGGGACCCACTAGTGTGCATGACAAAATCTGCTCTCCATGGCAACAGGCAAGTGGCGGGGGGGAGAGACTGCAGGCAGCAGCTCCCATTGCAGGCAGCAACTACAGCAAGCAGCTCCCACTGCAGGCAGTTCCTATTGCAGGCGGCTCCCATTGCAGGCAGCAACCACTGCAGGCAGGCAGGAAGCTCCCCTGCAGGCAGTACCCACTACAGGCAGCTCCCTTACACGCAGCAACCACTGCAGGCAGCACCCAGTATGGGCAGCACCCACTGCACGGAGCACTCAGTACAGGCAACTCCCGTTGCAGGCAGCACCCACTGCAGGCAGCCCAGCTTTTGAGCCAGGCTTTGTAGTTGTGCCAGTGATGGAAAGCCTCCAAAGTGCCCTTACAGTAGACTTGTCCCACAGCAAACATTTACAAATAAACTGAAAGAAGAAAGAAATCTTTGTGACTGCTCAGTGCTGGTATGATGAACACCAACAGCAAGACAGCTGCTGCGCCTGGCCACTGCCAGCCCACACGGCGCTAGCTCCAGCTCTCAGCATGTGCCAGCTCCAGCACTTGAAGCCAATGGGATATGGATTTATGATTGAGATAAAAATGTAATACTGTTTTGCTAAAGCTGGTTCTTCACAAGGCATCAAAGCAGAACCAAGAAGTAAAATTTCCAAGGCTCAGAAATGACTATAGCAAGATGACCTAAATTTACTATAGCGGTTCATGGGAATTAAGCTGAAAAACCACATGGATCTTCAATTATGAGGGAAACAAGTATGGATAGGCAAACGCTACCTAAAACAAGTGTCTCTAACCCCAAATTCAGTCAAAACTCACTTCTTTACTGTGAAACAGTTGGCATTTATCATTCCTCTCCGCTGTGTTGGCTGGGCTGAAACCACAGAGGCCTGACAGACCCAATCTAAGTGACAGAAACATGACAAGTATGCTCTGCTCTCCTTTATCACCTCACAGACAAAATCTTATATCAATAATAAATACAGAATCGCCACAGGAGACTACAGGACTGCTTAAGGATGAATGTCAGTTCCCACCTGGGAATGTATATAGATTAATCAACACTTTTGAGCCAAGATTTCTCAAGCTACAGAAAATATGTGGATGAGGGGCAGTAGAGTTCATTGAAAAAGTTTCTGAGCTCCAGAGTTTAACTACCAAATCTTAGCACAATTCTCCAGCAGTCACATGTGTCCATTGCACGCTCTGTTACTGAAAAGCTCATAAATCCCTGCTTAGTTTCCCTTGAAGCACGCAAAGTAAAGCTATGGTAACAAAGCTACCAGTGCCATAGTCTCTGCCATGTACATGTAATTAATCTCTCTGAGATCTCAATTACCTCTGCACTTGTCCTGTCAGGAAAGTGGAGTTATTATCTCAGCGGGAAATAGTGTCACATCGCTTACTGCGTGCAGGTTCCTCTCCATGTGACTAATCCTTCACCCATGCTATAGAAGTGCAGGTCTCGGTTGTCAAAGGCCCTGTGAAAACAGCAGGCAGTGAGTGCAGCTCCCAGGTCAGCCCTAATCTGACACAGGTGGCACAGAAATATGAGCAAAATCTGCTCTCTGGCTTTTTACTTATGTCTGAACAGAAGAAAAAGAAAAGAAAAAAAAATGGTTCTTCTTCATTAACAGGTAAAGATGGAAGACAAAAATCCATAAGGATAGACTGAAGATGGCACTACTCTTAGGATATTACTCTTTTGAAAGAGAGAAGGCAGAAGCTTTGATTAATTTCTGTCTCTATTTGAGTGTTTCAATTCCAGCAGCATAGAGAGAGCACATTTGCTTTGTGCTGGAACCCATCCTGTCCTACCCAAAAGCAGGACTCCTGTTTCCTCTCCCCATCCAAACGTGCCTCAGCAATCTCCGTTTCTTACTGAGGATGAGCACTCCCAGGCTACCCTCATTTTGCTCGAAGCAATTCTGTGAGCACTTTGCAACCACCAACTTTCTGCTCCTCCCCTTGCTACTGCCATGCCTCCTCATACTAAGTTGCAAGTTGTGCAGCAATTATATCACCCACTATTTCAAAGATGCACAGACATCTCAGGTCTTTTGTAACCCAACACAGTTCTCAGTGGGAAAATCCCTTCTTTTAAAATTCCAGATAAACGGAAAGAAGCCTGTGTGTGTATAATGCCATTTATAAGATAATCCATGCATGGGAGCTTGTAAATCTTTGTTTGATTTAAAATTACAAATCAAATAGAACAAAGAAATTTAAATCCTCCCAAATGTGTTTCCATGATGCCAGTAAAACAGCTAAGACTATCACCTTTCAGAAACTATTGCATATTCTCACTCACTGCTTAATCAGAGAGGCTTCCCCAACTCCATCCTCTTGTCGCCCCTTAATCACTAAAACATTAAAATATAAACTGGGAAAAGAGAAACTCTAGAGGTTTAAACTGAGACCTCTGTCCCAAGGCAGGACTCTGCTCCTGATGGACATCTGCTAAGCTTAGGGAGCTGTGCATCAGTGCAGCACGGCGCTACGAGACATCACTGCCGTTCCCTCTTCCCTGCCCACGTGGTGGGCTCAACTTCCCACATCCGTCCCACATCTCCTCTCCCAGCCAGATGGGGCAAAGCAAAGCACCTCTCAGCTCCATTGGGTCACCTATAGAAATATCCATACATTTCTATACAATATAGATCTCTATATAGACCTGTATCTATATAATATAATCTACATACACCTATAGAAATACCTATATATTCAGAGTGCAATATAGGGACACCCATATGTATACATGTTTGCTTGTTTTCCACTGTGTGTGTGTGTGTGTGAGGAACAACATGTTCTTCAATTTGAACACATTTGAACTTTAACCACTGTTTCTGCTCAGGGAATACTCAGATTACTCTTAAAAATCAAAACACCTGCCTGTATATTATAGAGGAATCTATCATCTACCTTCCATACGTGTTATATCCATGCACAGGACACTCCCATAACTTGCAAGTAACTCAACCTTTGCCATAACAGACTATGACCAAGAAGCAGAACCCATCCAAACAAAGGAGACAATTAAAGGGAAGGGGCGATACTTTTTGTCTCCTCGGGAAGAGCTGTGGTCATTTCAGACAGGATGAAGACATTCCATCTCCTCAGTACCAAATTTTGTGATTGTTGCAGGAATTTTCAGTCAAAACATTGTGGCTGCAGCAAAAGGGGTTAACAACTGTTAATGCCTTTCAACAACGAAGATTTACTTCCCATCATTTCTTCACTCCGAGAATTTCACATCTCAGAAAAGTATCTTAATTTCAGATTGAATACAATGGCTCAGCACTATAATTACCCCCCTCTTCCTTCTCTTCTGGAAATAAAATTCATAATTCTTCCTGTCAGTTTTACACATTATATTCATGTCTCCAGTAGTTCTAAAGTTTCTTTTTTTAAGGTAGTTACTGGTGGTGTAATAAAAGAGAGAAAATTAATTTCCTGTAGTTTGAATCAAAGTGCCCCGGTGTCTCGGGATGCGATGCTACAGCAAAACTGCAAAGTTAATGGAATATTAAAATCTGTCAGTGGAGCTTCTCAGGGAAAAATAGTTCCTCATCTGAGGACTGAGTGCACGGTGGTGAAGGGGCTGTGTAAATCACCAATTAACCGCACGGAATTAGAATGCGAGAGGACCTGTCCTTTGTGCTTACAGAAATGAGAGCTGTATCACAACAAGCAAAAGCTCCTTCTAATTTTGAGGTAAATAACAATTACCGACTCCTTTTAAATATCATATGGCAATAACGGTGCTCAAAACACAAACAGTTTTCCCGTGCCTTTCCTGGAGCGATTAAAATGTCGAAGGCATCACAGCGAGTCCCTGAGCTCCTTTACAGCTGTCATTGCTATTGAACACAACTATAACAGCCAGAGAGAGCTTTATTGGTGCACTGCTCCGTGCCCCACAAAGGCAGGCTCGCCACATCACGCAGGCATCTGCTGCCCCAGTTTGTAGCTTTATTCCGTCCCCTCGGCTGGGGCTGGTGACTTGGTGCCATGTGCAATTTCTCCCTCCTCATCAATACCGTTTGGTGAGGTTTGCACCACCCGGGCTCGAAGGTTTTGTTTCCAGGAAAATGAGCAAGGAAAATACATTTTTGCCGAGTATAATGGTCTCTTTCTGCTCCAGTCATGTGCAACAACAGAGCCCAGTGGTTTTCAATAGGGAGTGGTGTGACTTCAGTGTTTAAATATAAATGCACGGCGTTTTTATGAGGAGTGCTGTGCTCTTCCAATTTACATCTTTTTTACGGCAGGAAGAGGGAAAAGCTTCCCACAACGAGCAGCCTGAGTGAGGGCTGTGCAGCCAGCCCTGTGTCTGGCTGTGCCCAGCTGCACGGCACCAAGCTTAGCCGAGCAATGCTCCCTCCTCACCTCTCCCCACAGCTGCCATGTCCCCATGGCCTATCCAATGGCCTTGGGCAGGGGAGGCACCTATAAGTCTCCTTCTTTCTCTCTCCCCACAGCTCCTCTACATGTGGAGACCCATGAGGCTGTGGGGAGGGACCGCAGAAAGAAGCCTGGGCACATAGTGCCAGGGAGCGGAGGGAGGGAGAGCAGGACGAGGGCCAGGATTGAGCTGGGCAGAGGTGACAGAGCCCAGTGCACCAGAACCTTCTGGATGTTTGTGCTGGATGCTCCTGGAATGATAGCCACTGGCACTGGATCTCTCCTATGCTAACAGCTGCCCTCAGTGGAAAACGGACAACCAGCAAACAGCAGTGTCAGTCGCAAAGACAAGGTGAAGACTGCAAACAAAAATATTGCAGTATCTCAGAGGTGTATACATCTTTGAGCACTGAAAGCAGCTAATAGCAACCTTTACTTATACAGATCCAATAACCCAAAAAGAAATCTTAAAAACAGCATGATTCAAGCAGACAGAAAAGTCATTTTTACTCTCTCAGTCCAGATAATGCACTTCTCAAATCTCTCTGCACAAAGCAATAAGCAATTCTCTCTTCTGAAGAAATCATTGCCTGAACAACGTATTTAAGTTGCAGAATTATGATGTCTTTTCAATGTTCTGCACCTTTAAATCTGTCAGACTACTACTATCCATTTTAGACTTATTGTGCTCATCCGTGTGTGCAGACGCACACATTGTGTCATGAAGGCTGCAGCACATTCTTTCCTCTTTGGTGTTTCTAAATACGAAATAAAAGTTATTCAGAGTGCAATGGTGTGTTTGTTCTTTATTGAAATATATAACACTTTACCTGTCACTGAAATGCAGTCATGTTTGAGGCGCAGTGCAAGAGCTGCT
>PPHD01009836.1:0-20242 GCA_002909625.1 Bambusicola thoracicus | reverse complement strand
ACAATAAAACAGACTGGCTAACTCTATTGCCTTTAAAACTTGAGTAGCTCCACCTAAATTGTCTGATTACACCCCTTTCTTGAGTTTGATGTTCACATAAGAACTGGACAGCTAATGAACGCTACAGCATGAAAGGTTTCAGAAAACGCAAATTTGAATATATTTCTCTGACTGTTTCTTAACTGTAACAAATACAGACTTGGAAATGTTTAAGTCTTCAGTGAATATTAATTCTTGACATGCTTGCTAGACACAATATTTAACAAAGGGATAATTTTTCTTCAGCTCAAATTAAGCTCACACAGTGTTCCTCTCGTTTTTTTTTTTTTTTTTTTTGTCCCTATCTATACATCAGTTTTTTCACATAACTTATTCCCTTTTTTCCAGTTCTGATACTCTGAGAGGATCGTAGGAGGATAAAGAATAAAAACCCACAAAATTCTATGTAACTGTGGAACCACTAACTAAAGTAAGCTCCAGGAGAAACAGAGAAAACAGAGCACTGCCATGTAAAAAACAGCACAGCGCTTCAAAAACAGGCTTATTTGATGTGTTTGATTATTTGATACTATTGTGCTGTATCCATATAAAAGCACTCCTCCCATCACAAGCTTCACATTCCCTCTGGCAGCTTCTTAGAAGAGATGGACGAAAAACACAATTAAGCCAAGAAACATACCACAAAAGCTAGAACTGTTTTCAAGACACAGGGAAAAAACAGGTAAGGACAAAGTCAGTTTCAAGAAGGCTCAGACAATTTCTGTGGGAATTCCTAAAACGGAGTTGTATTAAGCTTTCATTTGATTAAGAAAAGCACAGAGAAATAGCCCAGATCTCAAGTAAGACCCTAATACAATTTTTTCTTAACTTTTCCAACTTTGTGACAGTAAGAATGGCCCAGCAATGTGCAGAAGAGACAGAAAGAATGCAAAGACTAATTAAGGCCTTAATACCATCTAACAAAGGTGGTATTTTGTTGACTATTCTAAATGATGTTTCTTTGTTAGACAGCTGAACTAAAACTGCACACTGCTGAGACCAAGCTGCCTTTGCAGTTAGGAATCCCAGTACCTGTAAACCTAGCAGAATAATATTACTTTCCTACCAGGTCATCAAAGTCAGCTCTTTACTTCCACTCTTCTACATGGATGATCTTCTTAAAACCTCTTCATTGTAGCTAATACAGCTGTACTGCTCCTCAGTCTGCTCACAGCTGAGAGCTAACAGCCTCTACTTGGATATTTTGTTCCTGATGCTGCTGTACAAATAGCAGAGAATAGCCTGAAGGGACAAGAAAGTACTTAGACATAAAGCAGTAACTCACGACTAAGTTAACCTCACTGAATATGTTTGCACGGACCCATAAAAAACATCTTGCAGGTAAAAAAAAAAAAAAAAAAAAACCAACATATTTTACCACCATAGGGCTGAAGAATTGCATTTAAAATATTGTAAGTTCAATGCCAAAAGAGGCTCATAAACTCTTTGACAAATCTGTGTTTGTGTGTATGTACATGCACAGAGTTCAGGATAATTTTATAGAGCAACTGACCTCCAACAGATTACCTGTGAAGTAAATAACAGAAGAGTTCTTTGGTCTCATCTTTCAGCAAAGTCTGTATATTAGGGTTTATTTCAGAAGAGGCATCACCTCAACGTTACGCTCCAAGTCCTCATTATTATAACCGTACAAGTACCTCTGCTCACCTTTGCTCCAGAACATTCTGAAGCTATGTGTGAAAGGAATATAATTTAATCACATTAGAGCATTACTAGTTAAAAGAAAATAGAGTGATAGCAGGAGCCTAAGTATGTTTTCTTTATTGTATGGTTTCTTTCGGGTACCTTTGTAAAAAACTGTTTTGGTAAGCACAGCCTGTAGAAAAGAAGGCCTTTTTCTACTGTCAACAGAATTGTTTGCTTGACAGCTCTCATAAACACTGGTAAAATGAACAGCAACATCCAGAAGTACCTGGGAGAAGTCTAAGAACTTTCTGGCCATGCAGCAGTTTTAGGAGCCACAATGTAAGAAGGTGATAAAATGATCAAAGAGCAACCAAAGGAGGGCTCTGAAGATGGTGAAAAGTCTGGGTGAGGGGGCTGGAATTGTTTAGTCTGGAGCTCAAGGGAGGCCTCATTGCACTCTACAACTTCCTGAAGGAAGACCGTGATGAGGAGGGGTTTGGCCTCTTCTCCCAGGCAATAAACAGGACCCGAGGAAATGGCCACAAGTTGCACCAGGGGAGATTTAGATTAGATATAAGGAAAAACTTTTTCTCTCAAAGAGTGGTCAGGCACTGAAATGGCCTGCCCAGAGAGGTGGTGGAGTCACCACCCCTGGCAGTGTTCGAGAGGCGTCTGGATGAGGTGCTACAAGATGTAGTTTAGTAGCTTAGTGGTAGTAATGGTGATAGGAGGATGGTTGGAGTAGATTGCATGTCCTTTCCAACCTTGTGATTCTAGGATTCTGATTTAAGTGTTTGGTCCACACCCTCAGACAAAGGGGTTGAATTTTAGGTGGTCTCATCTTGAGTCAGGAGTTAACTCAGTAATTTTTATGGGTTCCTTCTCACTCAGGATTATCTGTGACTCTCTGATTTATAACACACCAGTAGCTTCTTATTTATTATTTTCCCTCATCATAACAGTGTATGATACAGTCCTGAACTCATCATTTATTCATATTCCGTGACATCCAGATCACTGCCTCCAACTTATATTTAATTTTTAAATGCATGATGCTTGGTAAAAATCTCTGACCATGAACCTAATTTGTGGTTTCATACAGAGCTATAGCCTGAAGTATGATATGTTCCCTTCAATCAGCTGCAAGGAGTAAAGTCAGAGTGCAAACTTAGAAAACATTATCTATATTCACTCTAAGCACTTCGCAATAATTCGTTATTAGAGCAGAGAGTGAAAAAGGGAAGTGCAGAAGATTGTTTAAGGGAAAAACTAACATCCACATTACTTTCACACAGAGATATCGCTGTCAGCTTTGTCATTTTATAATTTCATTTCATAGATGTTCTCTCCACAAAGTATGCTCAACAAGACAAATTCTATGCTACTATCAGTAAAAAGCCTGACCCATACTAAGGCAGTAGAGGGTAAAACAGCCCTTATGTAAAACAAGTACTGTCTGTTTTAAGTAATTAAAAGGTTTTTTTGTTTGTTTGTTTGTTTTTAATTAAAGAATTCTCCAGATATTAGGCCACTAGCAAATTCTTTTATAAAATTTCAAGGCAAGCAATTTGGGCCCTTTCACTCCTCTACACTACTTACAAAAAATGGTGAGAAAAGGGAAAAATAAAGTAAGAATCTTGTAAATTGATCTACTTCAATGAAGTTGATAATTGAACTGACATGAGCACAAGCACACAATAAATACTTAAGGGGGCGGGGGACAACTGACAAATGTTTATAAACATCGAGAAAGAGGTGGGAGGCAAATGGATGAGGCCAGGCTCTTTTTGGTGGTGTGTAGTGATAGGACAAGGAACAATTGCCTAAAACTGGAACATAGGAAGTTCCACAAAAACATGCAGATGAACTTCTTTACAGTAAGGGTGACAGAGCACTGGAACAGGTTGCCCAGAGAGGAGTGGAGTCTCCTGCTACAGCATGGGTATCCAACCTTCTGGCGTGCCTAGGCCACAATGAGTGAAGAGGAACTGTCAAGGATCACATTTAAGAAGGCTGCTCCGAAGGTAATGCCTCTTATTTATTTCCATGAAAACTAAGAAAGATATAAAGAGCACAATAATGCTACTTGATAGAGCAAAATCTCGACCACAGAACACTCTTTTGCAACGCAGTCACCACAATTAGCTATGCATTCTCACCAGCGATGAACATGAACCTGCATGCCCCACTTGTAACCATCTGCACCAGCAGAGACAACCTGAAGTTGCCACTGCTAAAACCCACTAGTCACCACTTCACTGTGCTCAGATCCACTCTTTTTTGTCTCCACAGCAGTTCAGCAAGTGTCCATGAACACCAATGGGCACCATTTTTTCTGCACAGAGGAGTTCAGTGACACACATTTGCTTCATCCACACTTCCATGTCAGATGCCATTTTGTCAGACTGCCCCTCCACTGCCATCTGCCACATTGCAACAAAATGTAACAGAATAGGGGCAGAGGAGGATTTTGACTCTAGTGCCATACCAACACCCACCTCTGAAGTCACAGGGCAACATAATAAAATGGGAGGCATTACTTTTGGAGCAGCCCTCGTAAAATATATTAAAATATAAAGTAAGTGTTGTTACTTGTACACATTATTTTTCAATGTTTTTTATTAAAACACATAAAAAAGAGAAATAAAAAGCATAAAAGTAGTGGGATGCGTGGCCCTGTTCTGTGAAGCTAACCCGGACTGCTTTGATGACAGTGCAATCCTTAGTAAGCTCTCAAGGCGTTCATCAGAGCCTTTTGATGAAATTGTACTCTTCCTGTGTTTCACCCAAGTGAAAGCAATGCAAAAGTGCATACTGCTGAAAAGTGATGACATGAGTAATGTGATTGTGAAGTGAGGGGTATTTCTCTCTGGTCAGACAGGTCTTTAAAAGCCTGGTAAAGAGACATCAGTAGAATTTTTATTTCAACTCTATACGTCCCATTTGAAAATTTGCATTTATGTCAGCTGAAAATGGAGTCCCAAACAAATTTATTTTTATTTTTTTAAAAATTTGAAACCTATTCTCAAGTCCCTTTACAAAAATGGAAAGTTCAGCTGCATATTTTTCACTGCTCAGAGAACAGTGTTTAGCCAATGTATCAAAATGCACAACATTATTTGCCATCACTTGAGCTTGCACTGCACTGTGGTATTAATAGCGACAGCGCACACCTGGGACAGCACCATAATGGCATAGCAGCAGGGGCTGTGGGCCAAAGTGTGAGTTGGGTTGGGCTGCAGCCACAGGTTGGACATGTCTGTTCTGTGGAGGCATTCGAGATCTATCAAGCCTCCACAGGGGGGCTGGGATCGATGGCCTCCTGAGGTCCCTTCCAACCCTGCAATTCTCTGATTCTGTGATTCCATGGCTACAAGTAGCCAGCTTATTTAAGTATACGCACACACACACAAAAAGCGTCAGCTTCAATTTCTGACCTGCTGAGACAGTGTATTTTGAGTCTCATATACCACAACTAACCAACACCAGAGAAACATAAACAATACATTTGTCTGTCATAAATAACCAAGGTTAACTTTCCACCTCTCATTTAATCAGTCTTTTTGTGCTTCAAGAGATACTTCTTTAAGTACAGTAGCTACAGCACATTATCAAAAGCAGCTACCTAAAAAAGAGAAGTTTGTTTGTAATTCCTGTTGTGGAGAGTGACGGGCAGGCAGAACTGAAGCATAGTTTTGTTTCCTTATAAACAGAGTAAATAGAAGCATTCCGTCTTCTTGAAAACACCTTCTTTCCGAATAGCATGTAGCTACCAGAAGGAGAAACAATGAAAGGGGTAACAAAACAACAGAGAGCAAGAAATCTGGGACTGCCCCACCTATTGAAGCCCATTAAAAAGGGAAGTATCAACTTCTTATTTGTTGAAAATGTCGCAAGCTCCCAAAGCCATGTACTGCTAAAGCCATTCACATCACAGACCAAATTCAACAAGTCTCTAACTGCTTCTCAGAAGTGCTGTCAAAGGATGCACTCCTTCAGCATACGTGCTTTAAAAGAGCTGCACAAGCTCAAATCAACAGGTCTGTCATTATTTAAACACCTCACTTTGTTTTTACTACAGATTTTCAGTAAGATACTAAGTACAATGTAAAAATCAACAGTCTATACAAAAGAAAGTACTGCCAAACAGACTGTACAAGTAGAACTTCATGCTATTATTCTTAAAATAATGATGAAATTTATCTTCCTGAATTAAACACTAGCTTTGCCTTTCTTCTGCATAAACTCAGAAGTTATTATGTTTTAAATTTTAAATCAGAAAACCAGTGTTTATTTGTAATTTACTTATGAAACTAGTATTATTTTATTCACCCAGTATCTCAGTAGCTCACAGCTCATTTTCTCAACAAAAGTATTTCCAGCACACTCAAAATTATCTTACCTTAGACCACACAGTGTTGCAATATCATAATATAGGAACCCCATTTAATGACTTCTGCAGTAAAGGCCAAATTCATTATGTGTCTTAAAGGAACACTGGTACCATCCGCATATAAAAAAGGCATTTACGTTTCTGAAGAAGATATTTATCTAGTTCAGTACCTGTAAAAACCCATGATTTCATTTGGTTTCACTTTCCTTACTGAAAACCTAAACCCTGAAAACCTGAAAACATAAAGGATACAATATTAATCTTAAAGATAAAGCAAATTTTTTTTTCTTTTTAAAAGGCAGCACATATTCTGTTCTACTCTACATCCTCCCCAATGCACCAAACCTCTGAAGCCGAATGCAATTCCAACCACAGCAGCAGATTCTGAAGCTTCTCAAACAGAATCAAAGCTAAACAAATGAATACAATCAGAGTTTTTTTCAGTTAACAGTTTTTTGTTAACAACAGACACCAGCACAATCCAACTATAGCTGCAGACAAAGTTTTGCTCTGAGTACTTTAAGGCTGCTTTCTGCTCCAGTGAGGCTGATCCAACTAATACTAACTGTTCAAAATCCCATCTTAATCATGAACTGCCATTCAGTTCATGATTAAGTTCATGATTAAGTGCCCAGCCATTCAGATTCTTCTTTGTTACAACCATCAACAGAACATACTTAACAAGTACACTCATATCATCCTAAGAATTTGGAAAAAAAATAACCAGTATGTTAGGTGAGAGCTGTCAAGTTGGAGTCACAGAGCATGCTTCTCCTCTCCATCTGTGCCTCTATTTCCCTATGTTTCTATTTTCTTAAAAAGGTTTACGGTTTGACGCACAACAAAGCATTTACACAGCTGAGTCACCCACACAACTTAATTAGGAATGCAAACAGCTCTTTTCCTCATGCAGTATGAACTAAGTTAACACCGGTACAAAACGTCTGCCTTTGCTTCAAGGAGAAAAATCTTTTCCCCAACTGTTCAGGAATAGGAAAGATAGATATCTTGTAAACAAACTACTACATGCATTATACAAACAAATGACGGCAAAAGCTTCAGCCCTGTAAGCAAAACTGAAGCGCTACTAGATTTAAATGATACAACAACTTACGACAACAGCTGCAGAACTACAAATTTAGACCCCCCTATACTGAAAATAAAGTTCTGAAGAGGCTCAAACTAGTAAGGGACTATAAATTCGCTTTACGCTTCGATGAAGCAGACAGTTTTACAGTGTTTTTCATCTCCGGCAACAGATGCCTAGGCGTTTATTGCAATCTTTAACTTGCTGTAAAGGGCACAATTAGTGCACAGAAGTCAACCTACAATCTCTACTGTGGCCACAAGGAAAGCAATAAAGATAGTGCTGCCCTCAAAGACTGAAAACACTGCAGCTTCCACCAGTAAAAGAAAGTCCATGGAAGAAGGGCATGTTTAATGCAAATAACTAAATTAATTAAATAAAAACAAAAAATCGTCTTTAATTCACAGCATTAAAAAAGATGCAATTACCAAACACTAAGACTGCAAACCACGACAAGAACTATACTCTTCACAGAGATACAGTGTGCCAGCAAACCAGAAGGAACCGTCTGCAAGACTGTGATGGCGCACACTACAGATATACCCTGAAAACCATCGAGCAAGTCTGCTTATGCATAGCCATTGTCACAGATCATGAGAGAAACAGATAAATTACATAAAGCAAGGAGTACATTGCATTTATGCTGGCTAATGAAGTCCAGAAGAGCTATATCCTGGGCTGCATTGAAAGAGGAGTGGCCAGCGGGAAGAGGGAGGTAATTGTCCACCTCTACTCAGCTCCTGTGAGGCCCCATCTGGAGTACTGCATCCTGGCCTGAGGCCCCCAGGACAAGAAAGATGCAGAGCTCTTGGAACGGGCCCAGAGGAGGGGCAATAAGATGATCAGAGGGGGAAAGGTTGAGGAAACTGGGTTTGCTTAGTTTGCAGAACAGAATGATCCAGGGAGACCTCACTGTGGCTTTCCAATACTCGATGGGAGCATACATAAACAGGAGGGGGAACGGCTGTTTACAAGGGTGGACAGCGATAGGACAAGGGGGAATGGTTTTAAACTAAGACAGGGGAGGTTTAGGTTAGATATTAGGGGGAAGCTTTTCCACACAGAGCATGGTGATGCACTGGAACAGGTTGCCTAAAGAGGTTGTGGATGCCCCTGGAGGCATTCAAGACCAGGCTGATGTGGCTCTGGGCAGCCTGGTCTAGTGGTTGGCGACCCTGCACATAGCAGGGGGGTTGAACCTCAATGATCACTGTGGTCCTTTTCAATCCAGGCTATTCCATGATTCTCTGATTCTTCGAAGTGACTCTTGCTCATAGCAAAAATTCACTCACTACTTTCTCTGAAATATGGAAATTTAAGGGGAGATAGTAACTTATGACACAATGGTCCGATCAAGATGAAAACAACTTCGTGTTGAAGGCACTAATCCCTTATGAAACAAGGTGTTAATAAGTCTCAACAACAGACTTACCATCTCCAGAGGGGCTTTTTACTATTGCTATCTTCTAGGCTATATTTCTGTTTGCTACTGGAATCCCCTCAGACATGTTCCTGGAGTTCTTAATGCTCTCAACAGTGCAGTTCAACCAACACTCCGAAACACTCACTCTGAAATACACATAATACTAACTTGGAATGAAAGTTAGGAAATTTAAGGAAAAGTTTGTCAGAAATCTGAGTGGTTTGTGTCATGGTAGCATCACTCAACTGTCTATATGGAGCACAACGACAAAGGTCTCACAGTAAGTGCTTTAAAAAACAAATATACAAAACTCAATAGAGTTTACATTACAGAAAAGCATCAAATTGCAGATCAGAGAACGTGCTGAGAGGAGACAGCATGTGCTTTAAGAGAACATACAAAGTTGTCTGACATCAGAATAATTTCCATGAGGACAGTAAACAAATGTAAAGAGAAGTGATTCTAAAATAGTGGTTGGAAGGTATAAATTTTCTTAGTTTACATTTCAGAACCACAACTATCAAAATAATTACTCAGCTGGGGAGGGGAAGGTGGGCGGGAAAAGAAGGGAGAAAAAAAAGAGTGTCTGGGGAGCTGTTTAGATAAAAGATATCATGACCCTTAGGTTTTATTTCTAAAGTGACTGCCAGCTGTTAGAGATTTTCAGCAACTTTCTGGTTCCAAAGAGACAACAGAGGGGACTGAAGTTTACTTAGCCTTTCTGTAGGGTCATACTCACAGTTTCAGGTTAGACGACAAACTTGAAAATTCCCTCACTCTGACTCAGCTCTCTGGAGGTGCTTCACTCACTGCAACCAGCATAGGATTCAATGTGAAAATGCAAATTATCATCACTTCTTACAGCTCCTACCTTTGGAAATCCTAATGTTTTCGAAATCACTGTGCAAGAGTCCTCAATGGGGCCTTCCGCTGCTTGAAGGAAGCTTATAAACAAGTAGGGAATAGCCTTTTTACAGTCTGGCAGTGACAGAACATTGGCAGAGGGCAAAGAGGAATGGCTCTAAACTGAAAGAGGGAAGATTTAAGGTAGCTGTTAGGAGGAAATTCTTTACTCAGAGGGAGGTGAAGCACAGGCTGCCCAGAGAAACTGTAGATGCCCCATCCCTGGAGGTGTTCAAGGCCAGCCTGGATGGGGACCTGGGCAGCCTGATCTGGTGGGTGCCAACCCTGCCCGTGGCAGAGCAAGTTGGAGTTGGCTGGGCTTTAAGTTTCCTTCCAATACAAACCAGTTCTATAACTCCATGAGAGAAGACCAGTTCCAGAAGTATCCTTACAGTATGCCGAACACTGACCAAGACATGCTGCCAACAATTCCACACATCTGAACATCTCACTATGGCTTATACCCAGCCACCTACTACAACTGCATGAACTCAGCATTGCCTGAAGAAGTTTGTAAGCTCAGGTAACACTTCTGAAACTAACATGGGACCAGTGCAGGAACTTATATGAAGCTGCAAAGCAAGGATATTAGTAAAAACATAGGGAAATGAGATATTCTGGAAAAGCTGTACAAATTTTACCTTATACCATCACATCCAGGGCTCTACCTCCACAGTGCATCACAATGACGAGCCCTGTCGACCTTCTCACACTGACACCTGTGGGCATACCTGAGGAAGCACCCGCAAAGGACATTTGTTTCTACAGAGTGCTCAATTGAACCGTCACACCTTCCTCCACGACTACCCGCAGCTTTATCTTGACGCGCGAAAACCACCTGCTCGCTGATGGCTGGGGCGCACAAGTTTCGCAGCCTCAACCTCCGCACCCGCTGACGTGTCGCTCCCGCAGTCCCCGAGCAGGGCAGCTCCCAGGAACAGGCAAGCCCCCGGCGTAAGCTGTGCCCCCTCAGGAGCCCACAGCCACCTGGGGACAGCGGAGGAGCGGCGGGAAGCGCCCGCACCGCCCCGAGCTCTCCCACCGCCCTCGGGGAGACAGCGGCCGTCGCAAGCTGCGGGCAGGGAGGAGAGGGCGGTCGGTTTGAGCGCCGGCGGAGGGTCCGGCCTGGCAGCAGGGACGCTTCCCCAGCCGCCTCCCACCGCTCCGCTCCGAGAGGAAAACTTGTGAGAAGTTGAGACGGCAGTTCGCGGGGGCGGCTCTACGCCGCTACCTGCTGATGAAGCCGTCTCCATCGCCGTCGCAGGTCTGGAAAAGGCGCCTCATCCTCTCCTCCTCGCCAGTGCTGGAGGTATCGCTGCTGCTGCTCGCGGCGCTGCTCACCTCTGCTGCGGCAGCTGCCGCCATCATGCGCCCAGCTCCCGAGAAGGAGGAGGTACGAGTGCCTCAAGCGCCAGGGGTTCCCAGTCCAGCCGCGCCTGCAAAGTGCGGGCGGCTGCACAAAGCCAGCGCGGGGGCGGAGAGCCCCGGGCCGCGGCCCCGCTGCACGCCTACCCACCGCGCGCCCCCGGCCCTGTGTGCTCCTACGGAACCCGGGCGCGTGCCCGCGGGGGGCAGGGGCGACGCGGCCCCGCCGAAGCACCGCCCCCGGTCCGGCCGGCACCCAGCCGGAGCTGCGGGGAGGTGTGGAAGTGCCTCTCCCTTCTGTGCCCTGCCGGGAGGGTACTGCCGGTCTGCCCTCCTTCCGCCGCCCTCTACTCCACTACCAGAAATCGTGGTGGTCTGTGAGCAAGTGGGTGGCCTTGAGAAAGTGAAGTTCTGCCCTCTTCATTAGGGTTACACTCTGCCCTAGGAACCAACAAGAGCTGGGAAAAACCTTGACCAAACTGGCATGCGGGGGGATCGTGTAATTTTATAGAATTGCCAAATATCTCAAGCTGGAAGAGACCCTAAGGATCACTGAGTTCAACCCCTGGCACCACACAGCACCATCCTATAATATTCAAACTCTATGTTTGAAAGCACTGCTTGAATGCTTCCCGAACTCCAGCTCTTGGGGCCATGCCCACTGGCCTGGGAAGCCTGTTCCATTGCCCACCACGTGCTGATGAAGAACCTTTTCCAAACAACCTCCACCTGACCCTCCCCTGATGCAGCTCTGTTCCGTTCCCTTGAGTCCTGTCACTGCCCCTCTGCTCCCTGTGAGGAGCTGCATGACAGCCTCCCCTCAGCCTCCCCTGCTCTGTGTTGAGCAAACCCAGAGACCTCAGCTGCTCCTCAAACGTGTTGCCAAGAGATCTTATCATTCTATAACTACCTGAAGGGAGGCTGTAGTGAGCTGGGGGTTGGCCTCTTTTCTGTTGTAACTGGTGATAGGACGAGAGGGAGTAGCCTCAAGCTGCACCAACGGAGATTCAGGCTGGACATTAGGAAATACTACTCTGAAAGAGTGGTCAGGCACTAGAATGGGCTGCGCGGGGAAGTGGTGGAGTCACCGATCCTGGAGGTGTTCAAGGAATGTTAAGACATGTTGAAGGACATGGTTTAGTGAGAACTATTGGTGATAGGTGGATGGTTGGTCTGGATGATCTTGTAGGTCTTTTCCAACCTTGGTGATTCTATGGTTCTATGGATGCTGTTGCCAATTGCCCAGCCCTCCAATTTGTCAAGATCTCTCAGAAAGTTGTCACAAGGGAGTCATCGGCTCATCCCAAGCTAGTGTTATCCACAGACTTGCTTAGTATGCCTTCAAGTCCCGCATCCAAGTCAGTTATGAGAACATTAAAAATAACTGGCCCCAAAATTTCTGTTCTCCCATTGCTAGATGCTGTCACAAGGCAGGTCCAACTCCCTGCTTTGTTAGCGCTGCAGCCTTGTTTGACTTTGGCAACGGCCCGTAAACATCAAGACTACACATACTACAACAAAACACGGTGTTTTCAGCACCACTGTGTTTGTGCATTATTTTGTTTGGTGCAGTGGTGAACAAGTGGGAGCATTCTGGCTCTTTCTGGCACATCTGATTCCACTCATCTCACTTCACATGAAAAGGAGGCGGTTTGTTTTTCTGCTCCAACAGTTCATCATCAAGCAGGCCTAAGTGCCCTGATTCTTAAAAACGCTACAAATTTTTCAAACTTATACTTTGCTTATACCACTCCCCATCTTTCTGCATCCTTTGCACTTAGGAAAAAAAAAAAAAAGTCATTTTCTTTACAGAATTATTGTTGCCAGATTAAAAAATATTGTCATCTCACGCGTACAGAATGGCTTCTTCATCTTCTTTAGTATCTTTGGCACTTTTTCTGATGCCTAATTAAGTTTTAATCAGACTTTTTTTTTTTCCTACTCATGTGAAAAGAACTGCTGCATCAACATTACATACGAGGGTAATGTTATCTTTTATCCCTCCTAGAAATAGACATTTCGAAGCAGTCTGGAACAGCATTTGCTTATTTCCCAGTAGCATTACATCTCTCACTTTGTTATCCTGTGATTAATAAGGTCAGCTAAGTCTTCTTCTGCCCTATTTTTGTGTATGTGAAAAACAATTCTTGTTATTAGGAGCATGCTTTTCTTTCATACTTTCAAATGCTGTTCTGAAGTCTTTGAAGACATCCCTTCCTTCGACAAAACATTGACAGTGGCTTGTGAATATGTTATTACCAATTTACTTATTATTCAGACAAGCATAGAATGATGACAGAAAAATGAAAATATAGCAGGGAGTGCTGTGCAGTAGTGCCAAGTCTGGCATACTTGGAACAGGTATCTCAAAACCTTTACAGTTTCTGATTTCTTTGTGTTTGATGTACCATTACCTCTGCCAAATGAAGAAAAGACACTGAATTACAAGACAGCAGTAAATGTAATGTGCTAGGAACATATTACAAGTATCACAGAAAACAATTCAGTTTTAAAACAAAAAGGATAACCATTTAATGGTCCAAACATTTTGTTTATTTGTTGAAACTGCTACTCTCTGTAGTGAGTACATGCCTATTTTGTAGGCACATGGTTTTCCAACTATTCTACAGATGTTATCTTATGTATGTTGTCTGCATACATATGCAGAACATCCCAGAACACAACTGCTCCTGTGTAACAATGGCTCTGTCCGCTCTGCTACTGGCCAGCAATGCTTTATCATTGTTCTCACGTATATACACGTAGTGATATAAAATATACGTGATAATGTCACACAAGAAATACCAGCTTTTTCACAGATGTTTACCACGTAGAAAAAACAAATGAACACTCATGATATAAAAACTGGCTAACCGAACTATTCATCATCCCTTGGCCTACGTCTCAAGCTGATTCTTCTGGAGTTGAGTCTGAGTGCCTTTGAAAACCAACAACACATTTGCAGGCAAGCTGAGGTACAGCTGGGAGGCCTGTGGAAGGAAGAGCTGTGAGCAATAAGTGCTCTTTAGGGGAGAAAGGAAGGGCCTGGCAGCCAGGACCTGTTCCATCACTCTAGCCAGTACCAGAGCAGCTAGGGGCACCGGAGCTGCCCTGGCACTGAGCACACACAAAGGTCCAGCTGGGACGTGGTCCAGTGGGTGAGCCTGTCTCGGCAGGCCCCATGGCCAGGCAGGACAGTGTGGAGCTGGAGCCCAGCCCAGATGCATCCTCACTAGAGCAGGAGCTGATGGTCCTGGTATGAGGTAGGGACCTGGGCCTGATTAGGTCCAGGATCCCGACTGGGTCAGGCAGAGCTGTTTGAGTCCTCAGACCCTGACATAACTTCACCAAGAGGACACAATAAAATAAAGGTTATTCTTGTGGTTTACAGGTCTGAAAAATGTTTAGTGACTTATGCAGTTGCCAGTCAATTCTGTATCAGATCACTTCACACCTATATATACCACATTACTAATATATATACCACAGATGTGGGTGATATCTGTGCACCTTAGCAAAATCTGTACCCAGCAACAACCAATATAACAGCTAGGCAAACATTTTTTCACAGGTAAACTTTTCTTTTTTTAATTAGGGAGCAGTAATATAAACTATTTATTATCTATCAACTTCAAAATGCTACTTTTTTGCTGCTGTAACATAGATCACGAGTTTAGCTGTTTAAATTGATTTAACTACTTAGGTATTCAGGAGGAAGTTTTTGACACACACAAGGATTGAAACCAACGTCTGATGGTATCAAAGAAGAGATTATCTTGATTTCAGCAGGGTTCACATAAATACTATCTTTGTACATCAGTCTTCACATTAACAAAATTAAAAGGAAGGTGTAATGTGGGTTTAAATAAGTATTATTTTGAGCAAGTATTATTTGAAACATGAGCATACACAGCTAAATGCTTTTAGTACTAATAGAGCTGTGGCTTAATGAAGAACTTGCCAGTTAAATTCTAATCAAAAGCCTCATGTTTAGAGTCAGTGTATTACACTTCTCACATTACTTCATTTACATCTATCTCACCTCAGACGCTGGACTCCACTGTGCTAGAAATGTTACTCTCATGCATCCTTTACTGTGGAATGTTATCAAGCAGAGCTGATTGGAAATTCATCAGAACAGTATTTTCAAATAAAAATAAGATTACTATGAGATTTTTTTGTGTGATTGTTTTTTTCTGCTCCAGAACTTGATAAGCAAAATGGAGATATTTTATATAAAAGTGCAATTAGTTTCATTTAGATGTCGTATTCATGCCACGTTTTTGAGAAGCCTCCTACTTATTCCTTAATTTTATAACACTCAGCCACCTCAAAAAGCTTTTCTTTCTTGAAGAATTTTGTTTTGCTGCAATTTACAATGAATGTAAATGAAAACAGGCTTGGCACTTTTCCAAGAATGTCCTAAACTACTGTCCTAAATACCATTTGCTAGTTCTGGATATTGTAGGTGGGTTTGTATACACGGCAGAGCAGGTATATCCTGTAGTTCTTCTGTGTAAATAAAGATACGGTAAATTTCCACTGTTTTCATAGAAACTTATGTTTGAATCCCTATCTTCATTATCAAAATGCTACTCTGGTTGAAAAAAAAGTGGTTATACTTAAGATAAATGCCTTTTTTTTTTCCCTTTCTTTTTGTACGCTTACTGTGATGTAACCTTGTTAACATCTTTCTGCAGCCTGCTGATGGCTGCAATTGTTAAATGTGTTCAGTCCTCCAGAAAATTTCTGCACCTCAAGTGTAATTTTGGTCAAATTTTTCAGTGAAGCTGTTTTACAGGAAGTGATTATTTAGTTTGAATACATCTTTTCTAGGAACTTAACAGTTCCACTGAATCCTAATTGCAGCAGAGACACAAACACGTGACCAACCCATCTGGAATCATTCATATTTCCATCTGCCTTTCAACTTCATTAGAAATTATCCCTGCCATTTTCATGTTGTCTGAATTGAGTGCATCCTCAGAATGTTTGTGGATAACACCAAGCTGTGTGGTCGTTTAACATGCTGGAGAGAAGGGATGCCGTTGAGGGGGACATTGACAGGCTCGAGAGGTGGGAGAATGTGAACTTCATGAAGTTCAACAAGACCAAGTGTGAGGTCCTGCACACGGATAAGGGGAACTGCAAACATGAATACAGGCTAGGAGATGAGCTGATTGAGAGCAGGCCTGACAAGAAGGACTTGAGGGTACTGGCAGATGAAAAATTGAATATAACCCAGCAGTGTATGCTTGCAGCCCAAAAATCCAAGTGTATCCTAGGCTTTATAGAAAGGATAGCCAGCAGGTTAGGGGAAGAGATTCCACCCCACCTCTATCCAGTTCTAAAGTCCCCAGTACAAGAAATGCATAGACTTCCTAGAAGAGATCTACCAGAGAGGCACAGAAATTATCAGAGTGCCGGAGTACTTATCCTATGAGGAAAGGTTGGGAGAGATGGTTGAAAAAGGCTTTCTAATAGGGCTTGTAGTGACAGAACAGGGAACAACAGTTTTAAACTGAAAAAGAGTAGGTTTATATAGGATGAAAGAAAGAAAAATTTCAGGATGAGTGTGGTGATACATTGGACACATCACCCACAGAAGTGATGTGATTTCCCTGGAAATGCACAAAGCCAGTTTGGACTGAGCTTTGAGTGATCTGCTCTAGTGAAAGATATCCCTGCCCAGGGCAAGTGGGGTTGGACTAGATGATCTTGAAAGGCCCCTTCCTACCCAAACAGTTTCATTATTTTATTAATTTTATTTGACCCTGCTTGGAAACCATGATTTTCCCTCAATCTAGATATATTGCTGAACTGCGTGGATGCCTTGGGCTCCACATAAGGATGCTGTTTTCTTCTAAAGGTTCAACACCCTAAAAATCTCTGCACTTCTCAAAGTAAAGACCCGAGGTAGTGCAACAATGGCTGAATAAAGAGATCAGTGTAACCTTCAACATCAATATTCAATGAGTTCTCAAGTTTCAAGGGATAGCAGAAGAAAAGAGTAAGAAAATGATGATGTAATATTGTTCACATTTTACTGCTAGTATGGTAGATTTCTGTTGTAAACTACTGAAGCAATAAATTTCAAACTTTCCTAGTTGGCTCCCTTGTTACCCGTACCAGGAAGTTAGGTGTGTGTGGGTACCTGGGAAGCTGAAGTGGGCAGGCAGGGGGATTTGCCTGCTGCCACGAGCAGAAACCTGCTTTCATTCCCCTGTGTCTTATGTCCCTTTCTTCTGCCTGGTAGTGAGAAGATAGGGGATCATTTGTTTCTTTCTGTGACCAATTGACACATCTGTCTCACAGATAGCAGAGCATGATTCCACAAGTCAGTCTCTTTCTGTAACTCCCTAATGCTCCTCAGATTGCTAACCTCCATCTGAAGGTCTGTCCCAAGGCTGAGCAGTTCTTTTTCCTAGGTGCATCTCTCATGGGTGCGCTCACAGCTGCCACTTACATAAAGCTTGGGCACATTCTGCAGCCCAAACGTAAAAATATCATTACTATTCTACAGTTTATTAATAATGAAAGGTAACAACACCTTACAAGACTTCCAAGCTGGCTTCTACACACTGATATTGAAAGTGAGACCAACAAATAACTTGTCAATGACAAAACTGACACATGACTTCTATCTTGTACCAAAAGGTACCTAATTTGATAATGAATACTATATGAAATGGAAACAGTATCAGAATGGACTTATGAAGCACAAAATTAGCAAGGAAAACTCATTAAGATCAAAGGAAAAGTTTTGAACAAATATGAGAAGATATAGGAAATTCTGCTGGTTGATGAAGTCCTACAACTTTTCCCCAAACAACACAAAAGGTATTGATACCTGGCATTTAGTTCAGTGTCTTCAGCAAACTAACACTCTATCTAGGGAAGGTTGTTTTTCTCAGATAAGCAGGGTATCTGGAGCCTAAAAATAGAGTCTCAGCATTCTACAAGCTGTGGGATAGTACACTGTACTCTACTAGGGCTGATAATATAGGCAACATAACAAAGTCAGTGTGATAATTAGAAACTTAGCAGCCGAATTTCTGCGGCTAACCATGAAAGAAGATTTTAAAAAGTCTTACAAGTTAGTAATTTTAATAAAAATATCCACAGCTAGTAGTTTGTTTGTTTGTTTTTTAGTATAAAGAAAATATATCAACTACCATGTTTAAGAACCTAGACAGAATCAAATTTCAAGAAGTTTTGTGTCTACATTTAATATTGGCCTAAGCTTGAGCTAGAATGTCAAACTGGGTGAAAAGCAACCTGAATGCAGATGAGCATTTGCTTTGCTTATAGGCAAAAACCTTCCTGTAAAGATCCTTTCTTACAAGCCTGAGAGGAGAAAACACAATGGCAAAGTGGGACTATGTCTCAGATCACATTACTCAGTAAATAATATTCACCGAGAAGCAAGTATGACAAAATGACAGATTACTTCTAAAGGGAAGGGAGACTGTCTAAACTACACAGTTATAATGTCTCCTTGCCTATACAAAGATAAACTACAGAGGTGAAAACAGTGGCAGTATCTATATGGCACTGGGCTCTTTCACTTGTATGGCAAAACAGATGAAACATTACACACTTAATCCATGCATAAAATAAGTAACATACATGTATTCACACACAACTCCCCCCTGCTCCCTCCGGAATCTCTTTGGTTAGTTATGGTCAGCTTGTTTGCTACTTGTTTGACTCTTCTGTAGTAACTACCTCATGAATGGCAGTTGTATGCAACATATTTGAATTTCTGACTTCAAAATTCATACTGATTTATTGAAGGTAATTTTAAGAAAATACAAATTACATTCTCACTAAAAACCAACCAGCACCCGGGGCTGTTAAATTCCACATAATAATTATTCTAATCCTGTTGATGCACATGTTGATTAATGAAGGGAAGCTGCTTTCTGAGAATGTACACTGGATGCTACACCTCTACTGCTGTGAAAAATCAGCCCCTTGAGCACCAACAGGTATGATGCATTTTACCACATGCTTCTACCTTCCGACCCTAGAATGCCAGGAAAATCCTGTGAGACACTGATACAGACGTGTTTGAGTATCTTGGGCTCCAGAGAGTATGTCCTGATCATCCTGCCCAGAGTTGCTGCGTGCACACAGGCCAGAGCTGGAGGGCAGCCTCAGGGTGGTCCACAAACACATTTGGTGTTTTCAGAAGCATATCTGCTATTCTTGTGGAAGATTCCAGTCTCCACAGGATTTGAACTTAAGACATAGTTCTGTTTTCAATCTATTTTTGTATATTCAGTGCAGATTGCAATCAACAAGTTAGCAGCACTTGTTACAGCATACAGCATATAGGTATCAACTACCTAGATATGATCAACTATCATTAAAGTTTTTCTCCTGCTTCACTGTAGTCTACTGTGTTCAGCAGATTTTGTTACCTAAATCCTGACTCCAGTTTGTATCAGAGTTCTGGGGAGAATGACTTGTTCACTGCCTGTGTTTTTTTTAGGCATATTTATAGTGAAAATCTAAAACAAGCAGCTAGTTTAAATCGTGCTCAGTGAACCAGCACACCACTCATCTTTACAGTGTATTGAGACACTATTAGTTTACTGATTTCAGCTTCCCTTTATTTCACTGACATTTTATGAATTCTTAAATTCATAGAATAAAATAAAATCTTAGTTTTATGAAAGGTCTTAAACACATGGAGACTAATTAGCCTCTAGTATAATGCTATCATATATGCTAACATAACTATAATAGGTATGAATTCAGGCTGCAGTCCTTAAAATCACAGAATCACAGAATTACAGAATAACTCGGGTTGGAAGGGATCTCAAGGATCATGAATCTTCAACCCCCCTGCCAGGCAGGGCCACCAACCTCCACATTTAATACTAAACCAGGCTGCCCAGGGCCCCATCCAACCTGGTGTTAAACACTTCCAGGGAGGGGGCATCCACGACCTCTTTGGGCAACCTGCTCCAGCACCTCACCACTCTCACAGTAAAGAACCTTCCCCTGACATCCAACCTAAATCTTCCTTCCTTCAACTTAAAACCATTTTCTCTTGTCCTGGTATTATCTACCCTTTGAAAGAGTTGACTCTCCTCCTGTTCACAGACTCCCTTTAGGTACTGAAAGGCTGCAGTGAGGTCACCCCGCAGCCTTCTCTTCTCCAGGCTGAACAAGCCCAGGTCCCTCAGCCTGTCTTCATAGGGGAGGTGCTCCAGATCATCTCTGTGGCTCTTCTGGACCCTCTCCAGCAGCTCTCTGTCATTCTGGTATTGGGTGCTCCAGACCTGGACACAGTACTTCAGATCGGGCCTCACAAGGGCAGAGTAGAGAGGGACAATCACCTCCCTGTCCCTGCTGGCCACCCCTCTCATGATGG
>PPHD01009835.1:0-20242 GCA_002909625.1 Bambusicola thoracicus | reverse complement strand
TCTTCTAAACATGTTTACAAAGTATCTAAATATTTGTTCTATCATATGTAGAATTATAATCTGTTATTTCACAAACATAACAAACTACTGCTCCATCTTGGATTTCTTTCTTGAGACAATGAAAGGTAATTACCCTTCATGGGTGACACATTTGATTTATTCCACAGATTCATTTTATTTCATTGTAAATTATACTGTTTAATTCAATATCTTGAGTACTCACTATTGGAAGAGACATCTGGGAAGAACTAACAAGGCATTTGCCAAAGCAAGTCGTTAGAATTTGCAATAAATTATACTCATTAAATACTGTTTACAACTATTTTTAGGGGGCAAGTTGTCACTTTGATGTCACTTGATCCCTTCTACTGTTTTTGACCTCTTCTTCCTAACAGCAGGCAAGTTTCGGGCATACAGTTTTTGAGGCAATATTTTTGCAATCATCTTCCTTTGCTGAGATTTTGAATCTTTGTTTTTGCTACAAAAGTCCAAGGTCAAAATTACCAGAGTAAATGTATGGAAATTGAGTCTTAACAAAGACTGCTATCAGTTTCTTCACCTCCATTCATGGAGAAAGAAAAACAAATATATTCAGTTTTACAATTTACCGTCTCATGCAACAAAACTGTATTATAAATTACACATGACGGCAAAACACCCCAAAAGAATCTCTCTGGATGCACGATGACTGAGTTACGCATTAGCCAAATATGATAGAATTAAGTGTCACTTTCTATTACTTTCAATAAAACTGACAAATAGATTAAATTAAAAAAAAATGCAAGATCTCTGTGAAGTTTGCATTTAAATTGAACAAAGGAAAAAAATGCAATGCTGAGGAGTTTAGTCCAGTCATTATTCAAATAGCTGCTTCTAAATATTGCAGACTATTAAAAACCATATAGCAGACTTTAAAAAGTAAGGTATTTTGTGAAGAATATATGCATTTTGATTCTATGGAACTAATTTGATTCTAATAGATTCTATACTGTGCAGGACGCTGTAAAACAGATGTTTTTAGATAAATTGCCTGAAGGCAGCAGTGCTACGGAGGCAATAAATTGAACTTCCTTAAATACCACCATCATTCACAGCAAGGAATATCAGAATCTACGATCTTCTTGCAGAAATTGCTCTCTTCATGTCAACATCTGTAAAGTTTCTTGCAATTGACTACAGCAGAACATGTATTCTTGTCACAAAAAGAGTGCAGAAATAGAACTTCAATTGTTTGATAAAGTATTTCATTCCACTGAAGAATGAAAGTCCATTTTGAGTCCACTACCACCAAGGCCAACAGAACAAAACAGTGAAAATGTTTAAAGTTGGTGAAACTTGATTTATAGCTTGGAGGTTAGAAAAAATGGCAAGATACTTATGGATGCACATCCATGCTACACATAGTGCGCTTTTTAATCCGGTAGTTAAAGGCTGGAATTGAGCATACTGAAACAAAGTTTCAATAAGCTGACATTTGCACCACTCAATATGTAAGGCAGGATTCTCAAAGAAGGGGAACAGGGATTAAACCAGTTTTGATCGTTCCTTACACAGGGAGTACTTGTATCTAAATAGCAACAACCTTCTTTGTAAAGCAAATGAGCTAGAATTAGGCTGCTACCCCTATGCATTAGAATTACCTAAAAGGTAAAAAGGACTAACTTTGTTGTTACTGTGAAAAACGCACCTAGAGAATGCACAAAACATTCCTTTTGTTGGTTTTACTTAACTATTTTGTAGCTTCATGGTCTTGGTTTTTGTTTTCCCTCATACTGATGAAGTTATGCCCACTGGAAATACTTTAGGATTTTTTTAGTGTTATAAGTGCTCCTTAGTGTCCTTATTTTTCACTTGGTTGTTTACAACATATGAAAAAGGTGAGGCAGGTGTTGTACATAAGGCTGACATTCTGTCAGCCATAAGTTGCTCTCCGGTCAGCATCTGTTTTTATATATGCATGAGGTAAAAGTATTTCTGTTAGAAGAGGTTTCCAAAGAGATTCAGAAGTAAATTAAAGAAGCTATCCAGCTGGTGATTTTAATGAATAGGTAAAATATAATTAGTAAGAATAATCAGACACAGTACATGATTTTACTGGAAGTATCTTCTGATTTTCTTAAGCAAATAAAGTACACATTTTTAAGGTTAAAGAACAAACTCATGTCCAGTATGGACTTAAAATTAATTTATTGCTTCTGTGATCTAAAACAGAACATATATAAAAACCCTTAAAATCCATACTGAGCACAGGGTAGGGGAAACTAAAGACACACCAGTTTCTTTACTATGATAAATCTGGCTGATGCATTTAGAATACCAAGGATGTTCTACCAACAAATTGATGGGATTAAATTTATCAGAAATCTAATTAAAACAAGTCAAATGTGCAAAATTAAAAAGCAAGAGGAAATCTGTCCAAGCTCCTCTTCACAAAATTAAACAGGAGGGGGGGAAGAAACAGAACAACAAAAAAACCTGAGTAGCATTTGTTATTGCTTCCTGCATTTCCAGCCCATGAGCAGCAGAAGTCATTTCTTCATCTTGAGAAAATTTGTTGCAGTTAAGTTGCATCCTAACATACAGCACTGCATTTATAAAGCAGATCTGGGACCCTACTGGACAAGTGCAATATGAACCAGAGGTATCGTCCTGCAGTACAGGAGGGCAGCCAAGACACAGACTGTAATAGTAACACTGCAGGCCTTCACTGCTGCAGAAGCACATTTCCTTGCCGTTGTGAAGCTACACATGGAGCATTGTTTGGAGTTTCCCAGTGAAAGGATGATAGTGACATGCTAGAGTGAATGCAATGGCAGGGCCCTGAGTCAGTCAGTGAGCTGGAGAACATGGCACACAGAGAAGGGGTGCGGGGGCATGGCCTGTCCAAGCCAGGAAAAGTGAGCATACAAAGATGGAACTTTTCACAGGGGCACGTGATAATAAACAAGATAGCAAAAAACCAGCTGAAACATGAGAAATTCCAGCTGTATATTAGGAAAAAAAGAACAGGACAGTTATGTGATTTTTTTTTTCTTGTTTTGTTTTTAAACCATGAAGGTGATTTAAATACTGCAACAGGCAGCACAGAGAGGGCGTAAGATTTCTGTCCTTGGAGGTGTCCAAGATTTGACTGGACACCAACCTGAGCTACCTGATCTAATTAGAAATATTTGGAGCAGGGAACAAGATTAGATGACTTCTTAAGGTCTCTACTGACTTAAATCACGGCCCTACTATTCTATTAGGGAAACATCCAAACAGAATTTGCCAGAATGTTCCAATTCACTAAGGATTTAAACAAGTTTTCTTTGGACAGTAAAACTAATGAAGTTTGTCTGCCTATAGATTTTTTTTCTTGATCAGTAAATCTCTTCCCTCCAGCATAAAAATTCCCATAATCCTTCCATGAAACACCCACAGGACAAGAGATACAATGCACAATGCTGTCAGTAGGGAGCTGATTTTCTAGCTGGTGTATCTGTGCTGATCAGTGAGCAAGCTGATTCCAAACAGAATACAAATCACCTTTCCCTTCACAGCAGACAGTTAACACAACTCTCTTGCCTGTGCTGCTTTCATGGAATTTTGGACACTGAGTATCTTGAAGACCTCTAACCTTCTGACAAATATTTTTGAAGCTATTGGTTCCAAAATACCAAGAGATAGTCAGAAGACAGGTAGAGCACACAGCCTCTGCATCTTTGGAAACCAGGTTCAGAATTAGTGCAGGCTAATACACACTGCAAGCAGCCTGAACTTACTTTCTAGTATAGTCTACTTTCTAACATCCAGAAATGCCTTTGATTTAAGCATGTCAGAAGCAGGCTTTTTATTTCCCTAAAAGAAAGAACAAAATGTGCAAGAATAAGATATTTCCTGTAAATAAGTGTTTCCTGATATCCAACCTAAACCTCCTCTGGAACAACTTGAGGCCATTTCCCCTTGTCCTGTCACATGTTACCAGTGAGAAGAGATCAACCCCGCTCTCACTGTAATCACCTTTCAGGTATTTGAAGGGAGCAATAAGGTCTCCCCTCAGCCTCCTCTCCGCCAGACTAAAAAGCCCCACTTCCTTCAGTCGCTCTTCATAGGGCATACTCTCCAAGCCTTCTTGCCCCTCTTTGGACCTGCTCCAGCACCTCAATGTCCTTTCTGTACTGACATGCCCAAAACTGAACACAGTACTCAAGGTGAGGCCTCACCAGTGCCAAGTACAGGGGCAGGATATCCCTTCCGTAGTCCTGCTTACCACACCATTCTTGATACAAGCCAATGCTATTGGCTTTCTTGGCTACCTGGGCACACTGCTGGCTCATATTCAGCCGATTGTCCATCAGTACACAAGGTCTCTATCCATAAGACAGCCTTCCAGCCACTCTTCCCCAAGCCTGTAGGGTTGGCTGGGGTTGTTGTGACCAAAATGCAGGACCCGACACTTGGCCCTATTGAAACTCATACAGTTTACCTCGACCCATCGATCCAGTCTATACAGGTCCTTCTGTAGTGCCTTCCTCCCCTCGTGCAGATCAATACTCCCTCCCAACTTGGTGTCATCTGCAAACTTATTGAGAGTGCACTCAATCCCCACATCAAGATCATGAGTAAAGATTTTGAAAAGGAGTGACCTCAGTACCGAGCTCTGGGGGACACCACTCATCACTGGCCACCAGCTGGATTTAACTCCATTGACCACAACTCTTTGGGCCTGGCCAACCAGCCAGTGTTTCATCCATCCAAACCATGGACAGCCAGCTACTCCATGAGGATGTTGTGGGGGACAGTGTCAGAGCACTGGAATAGGCTCCCCAGGGAGGTGACCGAGTCACTATCTCTGAATGTGTTTAAAAACCATCTGGATGTAGTGCTCAGGGACATGATTTAGTGAGGATTGTTAGAGTTAGGGTAGTATGGTCAGGTTGCAGTTGGACTTGATGATCTTTAAGGTCTTTTCCAACCTGAGTAATTCTATGATTCTATGAGAGGCTTTACTTAAGTCCAGTTAGACCATATCAACAGCCTCACCTTCATCCACTAAGCAGGTCACCTCATCATAAAATGAAGTCAGGTTTGTCAAACACAATCTACAGTTCATTAACCTATGCTGACTGGGCCAGATCCCCTAGTTGACCATATTGCAGATCAAAACGTACAGGCATTGTGGAAATTCAGAAGGTTCATGTTGTTTCATGCTAATTGACTTATTTATATATACACCATGTAGAAGTGGTACTATTACATGACAGTAGTTGGATAAGCCCCTTATTTCTTCAGCATTTTGAAAATGCATACAAGCATTTCCTCATTTTTCATCAAAGTTAATGTCTATCATGTAAAGCGGATACCCTCAGAGAAAGACGTAATATCCTCATTACTTTTGAGCTTTGTCTTGCATTTCTAGTGCTTTGTGTACTGTTGGAACGTTTATCTTACTAGGTAAAATGTATGTAAAACAAACAAAAGCCGTACGCTTCGCAAGATTCTCACTTTAAACTTGAGACAGCCATTTCAAGTACAAAAACTATTCACTGAACTGCAGTACAGAAATTAAATCTGTTCAGTCTTCTCCACTGGCCAAACAGCTTTGCTTTGCTTTCCCCAGAAGAGGCAAAGAAACACAGATAATTGATCTGGCAGCTGGTCTCCCTCTTGGCAGTATGCTGTACTGATATTCTATCATCAGGCCAAATAAATATTTTTAACTTTCACATTATAAGTAAAATCGCCACTTCAGGAATAATCACTGACTAATATTATTTAACAAAAATATTCACATAACCAAAACTAACCACAGAAGAAAAAATAGTACAAAAGCATCAAAACTGCACATCAATTTTGAAGAAAACAGAGGCATATACTTTTAGCAAGTCTTGATTTCCCTGAGACAATATTTGAAGTACACAGGTTATAATTCTAAACGTAATATTTTCAGTGCCCACATTTCTGTTCTAATTCTATATTTTCTCCTGCCCACAAGTTTGTTGTATCACAATTCTTTGCAATCTGCAGCTTAACACTAACAAGCTTTCTGAATATCCATCACGGAATTCTTTTAAATCTGAGCAATCATCCAAAAAGAAAGATAAAAGAAAACAGAGACAACAGTCTACAGCATGCATTCTCTTAGTGATACTGTAAAGCTTTGGCAGTACATGCAGGTTCATTTTTTCCCTTTCATTCTTCCTTTCCATGTTTTTCGTACTGGAATTTGTGAAGAAAAAAATGACTGGTCATTCATATTTCCTACACACTTGATACACTAGTAAGTTGTCAGAATTTATCATGTCTCCAATAATAGTTCTTACCTACAAATAAGGTTTGATTTTGAAGAAGTTGTGAATCCAACAATAAACCAATTCTAAACTTCATATTTTTATGTAGACAGCACTACTATAGCAGAATAAAGACTAAGTCAATCTTAAACTTCAAAATTTAATTCTGAACTTAAAATCTGATCTATATCTTGAGGTTAATGACATTTATAATTACACGAGTATCTGCTGGGTATATGTTGGATTTTTTTTTTTTTTAATTTTATTTTATTTCATTCCAAAATAAATTCTTAAATGCTGTAAAAGCAAAATAATTACTGAAAGAAAGTAAACAATATTTACTAGAGGATGAAAATACTTTGATGTACCTAAATTAAAAGCTTTTAAATTCGCTACACTTTAGCTTTTACGTAAACTATCATACTAATATTATTTTACCTTAATTATAGCCTCGGTATGTGCTATTCTAATAACTTTCAAAGATAACTTCACTAAACTTGTTGAAAAGCAACGATACCATGGGCTATCTGCAGTAAGAGTACTTCCAGAGCAAGAATTTGTTTATAAGATCTTATTTCATCCACTACGTTGTTTCTCCTTATCAAATGTCTTTTTAACGTTGGTTTTATGCTTCTCACACTGTCCAAAAGCCTGGATACTTGCCAGTATCTTGTAACATGTCCTAACTACAAATTTATTTTTTTTGTTTCAACAGAAAAATAATTGTACAGAAAAATATTCCTCCATTAATACAGATCTCAAAATGAAATACAAACAAAATAAACCATTAACTCCATCCCTATGTAGATATCAGCCCGTTTGTACCCTTTTATTTCATTGTCCTCTCAGACACTGTCAGCTAACTGAATAAATAACTAAATAAGAAAAGTAGAGTTGCCTTGGGAAGGCGAGTCAAGGTAGAATCAGAAATGAGTCAAAGTGAAACAATTCTCTTGAGTGCCTACCTCATGCATCACAAAGTACAAATCCATCTACTGGCACAATTGCCTAAATGATTGTTATTTTCTAGTTAATTGAATGTTAAAATTCATCATTCAGTATTAAGCACTTTAAAATGCAGTGAGACTTTACTAAATATTTATTTTTAGTTCTAATTGCTAGCAATTTCTGATGATTTTTTTAACCATCTAAAGTGTTCTTTACATGTTCCCATTTATTGTCATTATATTTGTATGCAGAACACTCTATATATAATTATATAATAATGCATAAATGCATGTAACATACATAAAAATATACTTTTCTATTCAAGACTACAGTTTTCTGCTCAGTACGTCCTAGCCAATCTTTCCTATCCCTAGCTGTAAGTTAGGAAAAAATCTTAACTTGTTTTTCTAATTAATTATGACCTTTACATGGAAGCCAGATCATACCTCAACAAATTATCTTCAGTAGTGCTTAGAAAAACAAAACAAAACAGAACTGCTAATTGTTGTTTAACAATTATTTATGAAATTGATAGAACAGTAATTACCTATTTATACGCTATCTCTCTGTTCCTAGTTTTACACTTCTACTAACCTAGAGTACGGTTTCTATTACAGCAATGGTCACATCGAAACATACATTTAAACAGCATCAAACACAACTTTTATCTAAAATTGAAACAATTTCTCACTCTCGTAATTCAACTTTGCTCAAGTATTTTTTTCAGATCTAGAACCAAGATGTTAAAGAACAGATTTACACATTTGAAAACAGCATCTCATTTGCTTCTTCTGTATTGTTGGAGGATGTCTAGGCTGTGATCTGTCTATAAGTGATAATCTGCATATATGACACGTTATACCTACATTTACATTTTCATTAGCACATTCTGTATTATGGAATCCACTTGTAGATTTCTGAAACTAAACTTAAAAAGTTGTTGAAGGTTAAGAATCAAAGAAAGTCTGAACTGAGAATTTTTAGTTTTATATATATCCTGTTGCTCTGAACAAAATCCTTGATTTAATACAAATAAAAAAAAAAAAGTGGAGTAAGAGGAAATTAACGCCTCCTTAAAACAAACAAAAACTCTAATATGACATTACTGAAAACAAGAAATAGCCAGTTTCATGGTTTAATAATAACACTTTAATCAAACTTATCAGATCCATCAGTAATACACTGCATCATCTGCAACTCTCAAACCTCTCCCCTCCCCCCCCCAAGACATGATTTTTTCTTTTTTCTTTTTTCTTATGACTAAATGAGTTTCATTCTCCTGTAAATCTTTTAGGTTTCCATGACTATAGCTTACTACCTTCTCACAGTTTTCATGTAGAAGGTGAATGAATAGAGGTAAAAGGCAAGCAGTAAAGTTGAGATGGAAATGGAACCTTCTTGGGCTGAAATATTATTGGCTGTGGAATTCAGATATTTGATATGCTGATATGTGGTTAATTATATTTCACAGCATTTTCTCTCTCTCTTTTTTTTTTTTTTTTTGGTTTTTCCTTTTCCTTTCCTGTTTTGCTATTAGGATCATGCTTCTCACTTCTTATTTCATAAGAGACTGTATTCTCACATGGATGAGCACTGTCCCTCACAGCCCCTAGCAGTTGACTCTCAGGAGAAGACAAAAGAATCTGCTGGCCCTGATAGATTAACATAGAAAAGATTAATCTCTCAGTAGAGATAATACAGGGAGGAACTTGTGGATTTGTCATTGCTGTTGTTTCATTGGTTGTTTTCTTTATCGTTATTGTTTTTTCCCTTCCAAGTAGATTATAATTTGAAATTCCTAAAATACATTTGCACTGAGTTGCATATAGACCTAAAACATGTATACATTGCTCATATATCTAAAGATCAAAAATTACTACTGACAAAAACGGAAGTTATGTCTCCTCTGATCTTTGAAGCAATTAAAGTGCTCAGTATGGAAACTGAGCAGTAGTATGACAATACACTTTTACAGGTATTCAAAGGATGGAGTAGGAATAAAGTCAAATGACATGGACATTTTATAAATGGTTATTCTTTTAAATATAGATGTTCATCAAGTACATTTTCCAAATCCACTACTACCTATAGCACCAGCCTGTAAGAAGCAACTGAGCTTCAAGCTACTGACGGATTGCTGTTAAGAAGATGTCTGATGTATGAAGTTTCTCCCATACACTGCTGAATTATCTTACAATATGGATTCTCACTGAAATCTGAAGTATGGAGTAAAAATACCATTTATTCCTCAGATACACTGAAGATTATATAAAACTGTATCTCTCTTCTGTTTCAGTTCTCCTACTTTCTCCCTCATGAGCTTTCCAATACCTGGCAGCCCATTCAATCCCCTTGTCCTTGCAGCTCAGAAAACTTCTCTAATTCAGAAGCGCCAGGAGAACTCTACACAGTGGCTTTTGGACCAAAATAATAATAATAATTAAAAAATATCAAGGGCTGTGTGTCCCACAAAATCATGTTTTGCATGACATTTTTTCCCATAACTTCCATCATTTGAAAATCTCACCAATGATATACAACCAAAGTAACATTTAGTATTTACAGATTTCCTGTGTGACCAACAGAAAGAAACAGAAGGGTAATCCAACAATTAAATACCAGCTCATCAAGTAATGTATCCTGTAAATTGGTTTTCACTTCCTCCTTCATTTTACAGAATGTATACTCAGTTAATGAAGCAAAAATACTAAATATAACTTCTGCCATTTCAAATCCCATCTAAAATATTTCTCCTGAACTCTCCCTAAACTCTTCTGTTACTTTTTGTACAGCTCTAGTTACACTGTGACTATTGGCACTTCCTCCATAATCATACTGTTGTAGTGGCAATAACCACCCAACCGTCAGAGGGCTTGAAATGATGGTCAAGACCTGTCAAAGTGCATTAGAAACAGCTGAGGAAATTCTGCAGAAACAATACTGATTATTTGAAATCAAATCTAGGTAGTTTCCAAAATACATTTAGAAACTTGGTTAAAAAATCTGGTGTTAATATTGTCAACATCTTTTTAATTATACAATGCTGACAGTCAGGCTTATGACAATCAGTTAGTGATTCATCTAATTATACTGATACCACACTGGTGCTGCTGAAAGAGATTATTTTGCTGATGTTTAAAAATATATAAATTAGCCTATTGTTTTCCCTGGAACAACTTACTATATTTAGCTTTTACAACAAGAATTACATGAATCACCATTAAAAAAAAACACTCTTTCAGTGAGACAAAATTTATATACACACAACATAAATCCATTTTCCAGGACATCCAAATTTCACCTCCTCTAATTACTGAGGTTTCTATTAATGTCTTTAGAACTAACACACATGAAAGGCACAGATGTCTTTGGCTGATAAGTGAGCTCTTCAGACTATTAGTTACAATGACACATGAAGTGAATGCTCATTCTAATAAGTCATCTTTTCTCTTACATTTCATCTGTTATCCCAACTTTACCTCAGACAAGAGCTAAAAGTGTGTGTACTTAAGAGATGTGAATTTATTTAGCACTCAAGCTTTCCACTGATATTTTCATCTAAATTTAAACTACTTTCAGCATGAGTAAAAATGATTCATACATTTTTCTAAAACTACTCTGTCTAGCTTTATTGTAGGAGAGATGTCAAAAAAAAAAAAAAAAAGAAAAAGAAAAACAATAGCAAAAACAAAACAGTTGAACCAAGCAGTTATAGATTAAGAATGTGAAAACAAAATTAAAGGTTTTCCAGTGAAGAAAAAGAAATTACTGACCTCACTGAATCTACACTGATGACTATGAACACCAACAAAAACACATTCTTTCTCTTAACACATTGCAGAGATGTACACTTACACAGCGATAAAAGGAAAAAACATCAAATAATATTCATACTATTGCTCCCAGATAACTAATCAGGAACATATGCAGCTCTTGAAAGTTACTCATTTGACAACAACACCAGAAAGGTGGCAGCCTACCCTCTAAGACTACGAGAGAAACTGTGAGAACACCTGAGATCATCTTATCTTGATAGAGATATTTCCTGACTGAAGGTGAGCCAGATCGCTCTGGCAGTTTCCATATAGTACATTATCTAGAATAAAAGCCTCTTCCTTGCCAGCAGGCACTGTGCTACAGTTCTAGAAGCTGCTTTATCTATTTCAGATTATAAGAAGCCTTTTTGTGTAGCAGTTCAGAAGCTTTCTCAAAAGTTTGAACCCAGTAAATACTACTTAATGTTTATAAATGACATGTCTGATCAACTCAAAGCCTCTGGAAGAAGCTTTCCTGTCTTTTGTTTGAGAGAGACAGTGGCTTTTAGGTGACAGGCTGCAAAAAAGTCATCAGTTGATTTCATAGTCTGGGAATTATTATGAAAATGATTTGGGGTACATGACAAAAGCATTGAACATATACCAACTACACAAACCCCAAATATTTATTGTCACTGTAGAAGAATTATTACCCCAACTACACACTCTGAAGAA
This sequence comes from Bambusicola thoracicus, assembly GCA_002909625.1. NCBI lineage: Eukaryota > Metazoa > Chordata > Aves > Galliformes > Phasianidae > Bambusicola > Bambusicola thoracicus. Next base: position 8,535 of record PPHD01009835.1, on the reverse strand, counting down.
GTAGAAAAACAAAAGTTCATCCTAAAACTTGCATTCAAAGGCACACTCTGAAGACCACCTTTGGTCATCTAACTTGGAAAAAATGGTTTGTACTAGCATACTGTCTATATTAAAAAAAGTAAAGTGGGGGTAGGGCCAAGCCTGCAACTTCTTGAGCAAGTTATCACAGGCTGCTGGCACAATCTCTTTGATAAAAAGCTAAGCCACCCTTTCCTATGTTTGAATCAACCTTATTATAGAACAAATACCTGGAATTGTAAACTGGTATGGATAAATAATTGATCATCTTAATACTCTTAAGGTATGGTGGTGAAGATTCTTTACTTGCAGATCTCATAAAATACTGACAATAGCTGCATAATCAACTATCAGTGTAACTACTTCCACATAAAGTTCCGGAGATAATTTCTAGATATTGCATTCTTCATTCTTGTCTCAGATTGAGTCTATGCTAAATAACAACAGAAAGTTACCCTGTCCTAGACTGCTGTAACTCAAATGCCCAAAGCAGTCTCCCCTTAACAACACAGAATTTAGCAGTGGATTAACTTACCCTAATTCTTAACAGTGCAAGTCAGCCAGGACTGAATGTCTTCTGCTATAGGTAGATGAATACTTGTTCTCAAATATTTAATTAAGTCTACTCACCTTATAGTCATTGCTACAGAGATCTATCCATTAGGAACTTGTAACAGTGAGTAATAGCACCTTAATTTCTACTAATATATATGCCGTTGCCAGTTAAGGATGCAGAAGCTACACTAGGTAAAGTATTAGATGGTTTGTAAATCATTCACTGAACTCAGGTGGTAATCGTTCATGGAGTAACAAGTTGAATGGTTACGTTAAATTGACAGCTTTAATTTTTTCATCTGAAAGTTAGACTAAAGCCTCTATTCTTATTAGCATGTATTTATTTATTTATTTAAATATATCTTGCATAGGAGACCAAAGATAAGTATTACAGATGAAGCAAATACCATCTTTTAGATGTCTTATGGGCACCATTTTCTTTGGTGCCCATTTACATTTCTAAGTTCAGCTTTCAATGAATGTAATTTCTAGCATAAGGCTGAAATGGAAAACTTAAACTAAAAACAGCAGCAAAACAAACAAAAAAAAAACAAAAAAAAAAACCACAAAACATTAAATACTTCTACACTTGTTACATGGTTCAGCTAACTAAACCTTAAAACAAAGATTGATGTTTGCAAATGTAACCAGTAAGGCTTACAAAATATTTTGAACACTCTATCTGAACAATCAACCTTCCACTGCTGTAATGTTTCTTTCTGATGAAAGTTTGCAAGTGGTTAGAAAGCACTTCCACTTTCATATGAACACCTACTTGGTCATGTTTAAGAATCTGTGAAGTTTTCCAATAGTTTAAAGACAAATACATCATACAAGACAAATATCATACAACCTAAGAGTTAACTATCAGCTTCAGTTTCTCCAAATATACCATAATGTAGACTGACACATTACTGTCAATACTGAGTCTAGATTAAATGGCTAATTGAGTTTGGTTTCTTGAGTTCTGAAGCTTTAGCCAGACACAGTTTTGTGCTGTTATTTTAATTTATTTTTATTAAAGCTTCTTAATGCTTTAGAATGCATCAACAGCTTTTTGAAGTGAATCAGGTAGCATAACTGAAAGCAAAAGAAAAAAAAAATAAAGCAACAACGCTCCCACAACCGTCCAGTACTGAAACTCAGAGTGGGAGTGCATTGTTTTTAAAACAAGGAATTCTTTGGTCCCATCATGGCTCTGACCTTAGCTTTCTATAGCATGCTTCACTCACCATACATGCAAAATGCACTTTAATTTCATCCTTGGGTTGTATATTCATATCCCTGGTATTTTTAGTAGCACTTTAGATATATAAAATCTATTCCCTATGCCCTCATCAATTTGAAATTACCATTTTAAGGCTGATTAAATAAGGATTAGTGCCAATGTTCCACTTATTAGTCTGTGTCTTCAACTGGAACTGATGATGTAGTATTTGTCTATAACCAGTTCACAGCTTTAAAATCCACAAAATGAAACCTCTGGAAAACAGTCCATCTGTCAGAAAATTTTGTAGCAGACTCCATGTAGAAGAAAACTATTCATTACAGGATGATACAAGCTTAAAGTGGCATGTATCACAGCTGTTTGATTACTACCAGGAAGATGACTTGTATCCCCTTGCAACCCTGCATTGGAATCCAGCAGTGATGGATTGAATTTCCCTTGCTTTAGCGTGATGATAGATTACCTCCACGGTATGAGTAAGAATGGTAAAGTCTGGTGTAAAATTAATTAGCATGATGCTGGACTAAGTAGTGATTTCCAGCAGATATGAACAGCTAACAAAATATTTTAAAGACCTTTCCTAAGTCTAAATGATGTGACTATAATCTGGGAATTACTCACAGATATCTAGACCCTTACTATGTAACCAACAGGAAGACACAAATAAGGCCAGAGGTTCCCAAATTCAATGAGTTTCTTCAAGAGATATGAACTCAACCATGCCCTCATTTCCACAAACATACTAGCCCATTTAAATAATGTAATTTTGGATTTCTTTGTGAATTCTATCTATAGATCGTGTTGCAATCCATAGAAGTTTGACTGCACTCTTATTCACACAGCATTTATACATCATTCATTACAACTAGTTAATTTAAAACCTCTGAATTGTACTGCAATGTATTTTGTACTACTTTTTATAGCAGTTATCACATTAATTACATTTTGAGGTAAGGTTCAAAGATCTAAGAACATAGCAACCTAAATTAAATGAGTTTTAAATATCCAGATTTTATTTAAATCTCCACCTGCACTCAGTTAAGCAAATTTATTTTTCAATCTGCAGTAGAAATATGTCTGTGTTCTAATACAAGAAGAAAAATATTTTAATTGTAATTGCTTTTAATTTTTAATTTTGAGTTTATACAGAGCAGCTGAAAAGCTAAAGGTAGAAATTAGGTCCTACCAGCAGTAGCACCTGCAGCCAGGAGACAGCTCCATGTCTTAAAGAGAACACACTGCTGATGAACTACAGGTCAGGCCAGTCTATTCTACAAAGCAGAAACTCAGAAATAAATACATTTAAAAAAAAAATTAAAAAGCATCATAATTCTCCCACTATGTAATTGTACAGCAAAGGAAAGAGACCATGGGTGGCACATATATGACCTACAGGAGAATAAAAAAAGAATAGCACTGAAAAGCAATTTTGTTTGCTGTTGTTTTGTAAGCTTATTGATTACAAGATCTAATTAGGTAGTACCTGACGACCTTTTTTTTTTTTTTTTTTTTTTTTTTTGTTCAACACCAAATTTCATTTGAAGGACAAAACACAAAGCATGGATAAGATGGGCATATGGAAAAAAAAAATTACAGGAGTTTCACTGGAGGTTCATAAAAAGGCATAATAAAATGAACATTGACTCTGTATCTTCTGCAGCATCATTCAGTCTTATCACTCAGGCTGCAAACTGCTGTTGCCCTTTCGTCACTGCAAGAAACAAACCATTTAGAAGCCAGAACAGAGAAATATAATGACTTAAATACATGATAAAATCTATTCTGATCCAGATGACTCTACAGAAAAATGAATGCTACCACTTTCCCTAAGTTCTGGTGGGGGTAGAAATGCATTTATTAACTGACTGTTATTAACATTATCTTCTTTTTTTATTTCATCTCAAATTCAGAAGAAGTACCAAGTAAAAGTGGCAGACAGCTATAACCAGTATGCAGTTCAGCTTTTACAGAAGTCTGAATGGGAGAGTTAGTACTTGCAATTTATTACTATTTTGCTTACTCCTAAATAGGTCATGATAGTCCTGAGCTTCTTAAGTCTCATGAAATGGACGCAGGTACGGAAACTTGTTCTTGAAAATCTTTATGAAGTAGAATCATAGAATCATAGTAGAATCATACAATCACCATAGAATCTTTTGATTCAGAAGGGCCCCTTTAAAGGTCATCCAGACCAACTCCCCTGCAATGAAGAGGGACACCTACAGCTCCATCGGGTACTCAGAGCCCCATTCAGCCTGACCTTGGGTGTCTCCAGTGATGGGGTACCCACCACCTCTCTGGGCAACCTGTTCCAGTGCTTCACTACATTTATAGTAAAAAACTTCTTCCTTAAATCCAATCTAAATCTCCCTTTTTTCAGTTTGAAACCATTTCCTCTTTTCTTATTACAATAGATCCCACTAAGAAGCTGTTCCCTTCTTTCTTATAGCACCCCTTTAGACACTGAAAGTCTGTTAGACAAACTACATTCTGCTAAGGAGGAGGTAGGAACATAGTAAGTCCAAAACTAATGGTTAGTTATTTTGCCCTTTCACTCTTTCCCCCCTCTCTTTCACTGAATTGTTAAAAATCTTCTGTGAATACCAACTCTGAGTACCAGGCCCATCTCCAGCAGGCTGGCTGTCACTACACAGAGTTCCCAGGACTACCTTTGAGGTCTGCTGACCACAGCAGTTTCGTGGAAAGAAAAAAGACCAACAGATCAGGGACAGCAGCAAGGACCAAACAAAGCTAACTCGGCAGGCTGCTCTTTCCATCCTTCCCATCTCATTTCCTTTGCTTGATTTGCCAGCTGGGCAAGAGACACCAGATCTGCCAGGTGACAAAGAGCTATCTATGGTAGAATATAAGGTAGCTTATTCCCCATTGCCTCTCTGCAATCAGAGGTAAGCTGTTTTAACTTACAGTAGATGTGAGGTGGATAAAGAGCATATGGCTGTGAAAATACTATCAAGCACCTAATATACCATAACTTTTACTTCAGTGTTTCCTCAGTTATGATTCTTGCATGAGGCACGAAAGCTACCCCTAATAAACCTGCACACATTTTACATTTCCTGTCACCAACAGCAAAGATAATTATTAAAATATGTTAAGATATTTTCTCTAGTGAAAATCCGGCATTGGAAGGACTCATCTTCCAGTGATGTTTATATGCAAAAATTACTGACTACACTGGTTGTGTACTTACTGCTGAAATCAAGAGGGCATGCCTCATGAGGAAACCCACATGCCTTTCCAAGTGACAATACACTTAAGTGCAATGTGGTTACATTCACATCACAGGTAATTCTAACAACACAAAAGCGGACAAAAGCTCCCCCTGAAAAAGGAAGAAGCTTTGAGTATTAAGCACTACAATACGATTTTTTATATGCATAGCCAGCAAAAGCTACAGTCATTGAAGCATAGTGATTGTGTCAGCTTGGAGTATGCCTGAGCAGGCACAAGATGCACAAGGTACAAAACTTGCTTTCATCACTTAGGGCTGTTTTTCAGAAAGAAAAAATAGAATGGTTTTCCTTTCCATTTCCTTATCCTTTTCCTTTTTCTTCTCTTTTCTTCTCCTTTTTCTTTTTCTTCTCTTTTCCCTCCTTAAAATGCATTTCCCTTCCATTTATTAAGAACTTAAACTTCCAGAAAAGGAAAAAGCTTAGCACTCCACTTTATCTATGCTTTCCTTACTTCCATAACTTCCTATCCACAGAAACAGATACCTTTACCCCCACACGCCTTTAGAATCCATCAATGTGTCAAACTTCAATAACCTTTCCACTAATTTTTCTACATATTTATTACTCTACATGTGAAAATGCTTCACTTGAGATATTTTTTTCAGCCTTCCTTAATCCCTTTTCATTTCCCCCCTTTTTTTCCCTGCAAGAATAAAGAATTTGTTTATTATAAGCTGCCATCTACCTACATACAGAAGTTTTGCTAAAAATCACCATGAAATATAGTTTGTTTTTTGATCAAAATAAGTCTGTCAATCTTTCTTCATAAGTTAAGTGTTTGAAGTCTGGTATTATTTTTGTTTCTTTTCTTTGATTGCTGAAAATAGATTATCTAAAAATCAGTACTGTAAACTAGCCTGGCCTTTGGTGTAAACAGTGTTTCCAATAACTTAATTATTCTTTTGAATATGGCTACCGCTCAACAGATTTCCTTTTTTCCTAGTCACCTCAGCTCTGTGTTTTTTTTATATGTTTATACTGATTTTGCACTTTACCAGGCAGAGGAGGAAGAAAAATGAATGAGAAAAAACACCACTATTTTCTTCATAACTGCTGCATCCTTTTATCAGTAAATATCTCCTAGGAAAATATATTTTAAGACATTCCACATAATTTTTCCTACAATGCCTTGCCAAAAAAGTTAATTTTATTCTTATGGGGAACCTTCACTTTTAACACTCCTTAGAGCTTTATCTTCAATGAAGTCTCTACCATTCAAATAACTTTAAAATAATGCAGAGATCACTATCTAAAGTTGTAATGTGGCTTTGTTATTCTAGAAGCAGCTAAAACATTGCAGATTTCCTTTGGAGCTTTAATTTGATGATACTGTACTAGAATTTTCAGTTGTTAAACAGTTAACAGAAAAGAGACTGTGTTTATTTGCATACAGATAAAACAGGACTTTGACTGTGATCATGACTATGGGGTTGGAAATACAGCACACAAATATTAAAGTGCATTAGGAAAAGTCATACGAAGAGATGGGTACAGTTGCTAAGTATAGACATGGCAGACTTAAGGAAGCCTGTTAAATCCAATTGTTGTATATCACAATACTATTTCTAATTAAACAGTAAAATACTGTTATTCCTAATCAGGACTCCTGACTATTGCAATGGATTCAGAGATCACCGTAAACTTATTTTTGTCCTTACACACATATACATCCTTATATACATTAAAACACAAGCAGCTACCTTGCATAGAAAATAATTATTTTCTTTGTGAGCATTTCTAATGTATTCCCACTGATGTATTTAAGGACTTCACAAATACCAAGAATTTATCTTCATATTACTCTCATGGAATTACATACTGTTATTGAATCTCCACTACAGCTGTGTTCAGGGTCTCGGTACCCAGCAGCCGGGTATAGCAAGCTATATGGGAAACTCATCTTAATACAACACTCCCAAGTTTTGAGCTGTTTAGTCTGAAAGTCTCCTTCCCAGGAATCCTCCATACTGGTTTGTAGTAAGATACTTGCATGATTATTAATGGCTTTTATACATTGATTATCTCATTTTGCCCTCATTCATTGTCTATCTCATCATTTAATTGCAATGTCATGCACAATTAAGCTTTGTTTTAAACTGAATACCAGAAAGCATCTTTTTTATTATTTTTTTAATAGACTATTCAAAAATAAATCTTACTACACAGGTGTTTTGAAGTTCCATTACAGACAGTGAAAAGCACTATAACAGTCATGACAGAAAACAACACATTCCTATGAATTCAAACTACTCCTTTTCCAATGATTTTGAAGTTTTTAAAACTTTACTGAGAATCACTGTTCAAGACAGATCTGTAGATACGGTATACCACTCTTCTAACCAAAGAACTGAAGAAAGAAACAAATGCATGCCATTAGTTTCTGCTACACCACACCACTGTAATTGGTAATACTTCTAACACTACAGTTTGCTTCAGTCGTACTTTTCATAGTTTCCCATCATATTGAGAACAGAAGAATGTATTGAAGAGGCCCTGAGGAATACCCTCTGCCTGAATTGATCCCTAGGTCAGTATGTTACTTGGAAGAATCCTACCCAAGCCCAGATAGATAAGAGAAAGTGGGAAGAGTGGGGAAGGGGATACCCAGAACTGTAAACAGAAAATGGTAGGAAAAAAATGAATACATGATGTTATTATATTAAAAACTAAGAAATGCAAGGGGAAGGATAAATCTTAGCTTTTAGCTGACAGGAGGAATGTTTCTTTAATTCCATCAGGGCTGCAAAAGTAAAGCCCTCAGAACTTCTCAAATAAGACCAACCAAAGAGCAAGACTGTTTTCTGGCAGTTCAGTCAGCAGCAGATAGGAAAAGGGCAACTTCTTTCAAAACTCAGGATGAGTCTCTCAAGCCATCAAGAGTTCAAAGCTGACTCAGGCAAAGCCAGGCTTACAACCTTCTTTGAATATTCTCAACTAACTGCTCAGTAAAAGCACAAAAGAGTGAGAGTGTAATTCTAAGAGAAGTGGTATATTTATCAAGATCAACTCAGAAATATCCTAGCCAACAAGTTTCTATCTTCAACTCAGCCTAATTGCTATCTAGGATAAAGGAAAAACTGTGAGAAGGCTATACACCTAATTTGCATCAAAACATATGAACACAAAACAAATTATTTAAATCCGCCTGGGATGGTTTAAGAATATTCTGGCAGCACCTCCAATTTCATCTGACTGCCTTTAACTATTTGTGAACAAACAACTGTTTGTTATGCTTTCAAAACAAAAAGAATTGTATCCGTGTATCTGATTATAATAGAGTTAGTTGCAATTTCCTACAGATTTAGTAGCATCAAGGAAGCCTTTACAGCAACTTACCTCATTGTCTCTCAGATGAGCCAGAACGGTGAGGACATTGAGTTGCTCGTAGCAGAAGGAAACTGCTACGCTTCTTGTATTAATAAAACAATGATCAGAATAAAATATCAGTAACTTAAAAAAAAAATAAATCAGATTCTTTAG